>JAEUWL010000662.1:0-17565 GCA_018524415.1 Podaxis rugospora | reverse complement strand
CTTTGCTAACAAGGGTTATCATCCTGCCATCTCCATCCATCCTGAACGAGACCTCGTGTCCGAGTGGGCCTGAGATTTCACGGTCAACCTTGATGACTTACACTCTGTCCTTAAGACTGAAATCACCCAAGCCCAGGAGTGTTATCAGGCATCCAAATCCTCCGCTCCTTCTCTTCCTCTTCCCTCCTCTGCTTCACCTCAGCTTCCTCAGCTGCCCGGCTTTCCTCCTCCTATTTCCTCCTCTCCTCTTTCTTCACCTCCTTGCATCTTTGCCTCTCCTCTACTCTCTTCACCTTCCTTCACTTCCTCTCTGCCTGCTCCTCTGTTGGCTCCACCTCTGCCTCAGATGCCCTTCCACACTTCCTGCTTGGGCCCGCCTCTAGTACGGGGCTCTCCTAGGGCATGGATGTTGGGTGGCTGCTCTGCCACTGCTGATAGAAGGCAGCAATGGCTGCTATCATTGTGGGATCAAATGGGGGGTTGGCATTGGGGGGTTGTTGGCTGGATGGCAACATGATGAGGGAATGAAATCCACCATCCAAGGGTGCTCATTTTAAACCAAGCAGAGAGGATTCAGGGTAGGTGCCCAGTCTGGTTCTGGGCCTTGGAGGCTTGGCCCTAAGGGGGGAATACTATTACAGACTTCACTTTCTGCCCATTAGACTCTCGAAACCTTGGTTACAACCTGGGTTCTGTGGATCCTATTCAGTTTTAACCTTGTCTCCATTTCTGTCAGGCAGCTTCCCTCTGGTAGGGCTGTACTCCATTCCATTCTCCTCTATCATTCCTTCCAATCAGAATTCCTGTCCAAGTTTCATTCCTCATTCCATTTATCTATGGCTATTCCTTGTTCCCATGATCATCATTGCCTATCCAGGTCTTACCTGCTTATCTGATGTTTCACCTCTGATCCTGTCCGATCGGGTGACCAGACACCTTGTGGACAGTCTCCTCACCCTCATGAATACTATCGCAGATATCAACTCATATGTTGATCTTGTCCTCTTCGAGCAGTTAAGAATGATAGCACCAGTCACTACTCTCCGGACTTTATCCTGACCAACAGTATATAAGTAGAACTACAGCTGTCTGTACTAGTCAGTCAGAATATCAACTTAGGACTTTCTCCCTCTGCTCCCTTGCACACTACAGCCCCATCTCTGTCTGGGTCTGTCCTGTCTTCATCCAATCCCATCAACTCCTGTCCAACAAGCTTGTAGATTGGCTAAGTGAGGCCACTATGGTTTCCAAGGGGTGCAACACATAAGTTGAAGCCAAGGCCTCACCTACCCTTGGTCCACAAATGTCTGCCTCTGTCTGTTCATGGTCTGCCCCTGTCTGGAGTCTGCTGCCTTAACAATGGGGTGTTGGTGCTAAAGGATATGAGCAGTTTAAGACTGATTAGTTTCTGGCTTGAATATCTGCTTCATTTTCATAATGATGAATATCTATTGGCCTGATTACCATTGAAAAGAAACAAGAAATGAGCATTTAAGTATCAGTCTATTTGTAGTGTCAAATAATGTGCATTTAGACTTGGACATAACAAATGGACATTCCTAACATGTGCCAATTTTGTTTTCTAGTGTCTAATCTGAAGTATTATGGTCCTGAGGGTTTTATCTATATTTAGATGTGCTGACTTAGCATAGTGTTTCATGTGCTGTGTCAACCCCTTGATGACCCCACTGCTGACTCACCTGTTTACTCACTATGACTCATGTCCTTACTCACTAGCTGTTTCATCTATTCTTAGTTCACCTCTCATTAGTATATAAACCCTAGGTAAAGCACCTGTATTCCTTACACTTTACCAACTCATTCTTTTCTCTTTGCTCATCCTCAAGCCTTTGCCTTAGTTGTAACCTGAGTGTATAACAAAGGTCATAACATTTGGTAAAGTGTTATCTACTCACCTTGCAACAAGGGAGGCCCAGCTAGGGGCATATATCCAGACATAGTCAGGCATATTATCAGGGCTCAGTGTATGAGTGAGAGCAACATCTGGAACAGCAGAGAAGGAACACCAGTGCTATATAGTCTAGGACAAACCAGAGAGCCATCAACAGCAGAATTCCCAGACATTACCAAGAGTGAGCATATTGATGATAAAGAAGAGCCAACAGACAAAGAAGATCTTGAGGAACCTGCAAATGCAGAAGAGCTAGAGCATACAGATAAAGAAGACTTTGCAGAACCTGCAGATAAAGAAGATATCACTGAACTAGCAGATGAAGAAGACAATGCAGGGCTTGAAGACAGAGACTATCTAGAGCAAACAAACAATGAAATTGATAACATCACTATGGCCAAAGAAACACAACAGTAGATGGGTGGGAAATCACTGAATTTTTTGATGGAAATAGGAGCCAGTTTGATGACTGGTAGAGATCCATGTCATTTTTCTTGAAGTTCAACAAGATTGTTGAGGCTGATGCACAGGCTATAACAGTACTCTCTAGGATGAGAGGAGGGATAGCAGGATAGTTTGTGAGTATAAAGCTTGACCAGATGGAGAGCAGTAATGATATGATCATGTGGGAGATATTCTAAGAGGAAGTAAAGGCAGCAGGCAGCAGAACAAGGCTGAATGGCAAATTGAATCATACTGACAGAACAACAAACACATTGTGAACTTCCATATTGAATTTGACATTTTAAAGATGAGGTCCAAGGCAGAAGACAATCATGCTATCTTCTTATTCAAGAAGAACACACATGCCAACATCATTAAAACTATCTTAGGATTTCTAATTGATGCTAGACCTAAAACCTACAAGCAATGGAAGGACACAATCCTCAATATTGGCTTGGGTTATGAGGCAGTAAAAATCTGTATCCAATGTACTAGGACAGGCATCATTTCTGGAGGGTCTGGACAACCAATAGAGATTGGGAGACAAGTGATGCCCAGTAACAGAGCACTACTCTGATGCTTCAAGTGCAATGCAATAGGGCACATCATCTGAGATTGCAAGAAGCCAGGAGACAGGAGATGTTTTAACTGCAGAAAAGAAGGACACATCTCCAGGAATTGCAGGGCATCCAGGAGGGCACACATTAGGAGCATGGAAGAAGAGCAGGAGGACAAGGATAAATCAGTATAGCAGGGTTTTTCTGAAGACTCAGAGTGAGCATGAACTCTCAAGCCAATGTATCTAAAGCTTTTTTTTTTGATAATCATATATGATTCCTCAAAGAAGAAGTGGAGCATGAGAACTCTTCATAAGACTAAAGGTTCAAATACTGAAGAACAAACAATAGAGACTCCTGACCCTGATTGACTTAGGATATACCCATACCTGCATTGCAAAGAAAGTAGTCGAAGAATAGGAGATACCAACAAAGAAATTGGAGAAACCATTTGAGGTATACAATATGGACAGAACTCATAACAAAGGGCAGTATATCATGGAATACATGGAATTGGGAATAGGCATCAATGGACATAAGGAATGACTAGAAGCAGTCATATCATACATTGATTTGGTGGACATATTTTTAGGCTATGATTGGCTTACTCAGCATAACCTAGAGATTGACTGGAATCATAGTTGGATTAAATTTATAAGATGTCTACTGGAGTGTAAAATCAGGCACAAAGACATTGAGATACTAAGACTAAGAAGGAATGAAACACAGGCATCAGAAGATAAAACACCAGATGTCACCAAAGAGGCAGATCTGCCAGAGTACATCAGGGAGTATACACACCTGTTCAACAAGCAGAACTTCAACAAGCTGCCAGAGTACACAGAGTGAGACCATGAGATCAACCTCATAGAAGAAAGCCCATGAGAGTTGCCAGCTAAGGTCTATCTGATGATAGTCAAGAAAAAAGAGGAACTCTACAAGTTCATCAAAGAAAATATCTCATCAGGACAAATCTGACCATTGAAATCTCCCTATACATCACCATATTTCTTCATTCCCAAGTAAGATAGGTCCAAGCAACTGGTACAGGATTATTGAAGGCTCAACAGTATTACAGTCAAGAACAAGATACTACTACCCTTGATTGGAGAAATTATTGACAAACTAAAAGATGCCAAGTACTTCAATAAGCTGGATATCATTTGGGGTTATAACAATGTATACATAAAGGAAGGAGACAAATGGAAGGCAGCATTTTTGATGAACAAAGGACTATTCAAACCTACTGTCATGTTTTTTGGCCTATATAACTCCCCAGACATATTCCAAAGGATAATAAACACCATCTTTAGGGAATTGTTGCAAGAAGGAGTATTGGTCAATTATATGGATGACTTTGTCATCCTAGGACAAACCTAGCAGGAACTCAAGGATTGGATGATATGTTCTCTCAGAATCATAGACAAACACAAGCTATATTTCAAGCAATCCAAGTGCATGTTCAGTGCTATGGAGATACCAATATTGGGAATAGTTGTAGGAGATAGGAAGATTAAAATAGAAGAAGAAAAGATCACAGCAGTCTAGAATTGGCCTACCCCAACCACAGTCAAAGACATTGAAAGCTTTCTAGGATTCACAAACTTTTACTGACAGTTTATCAAGAGATTCAGTGACATCACAGCACCTTTGCACAAATTGAAAGGAGGACAACCATAGAAATGGAGAGAAACTTAACAAAAGGCCTTTGAAGAACTGAAGTGATGGATAATAGAAGAACCAGTATTGGCACTCCTATAAGATAGTGGGAAGTTTCAAGTAGAGGTTGATACATTAAAGTATGTGATAGGAGGAGTCCTCTCATAAAAACAAGGTGGAAAATGGCATCTCATCATATTCTTTTCCAGAACTCTCTCCCTAGCCAATGCAACTACAAGATATATAACAGGGAACTTCTAGTGATCATTGAAGCACTAAAGACATGGAGACAGTACCTACTAGAAGCAAGGGAACCCTTTAAGATATGGACTGATCACAAGAACCTCAAATACTGCTGATTACTCCAGTTAATTAATGCCAGACAAATGTGATGGCATCTGAAGTTGCAAGAATACAACTTTATATTGAAACATATACCAGGGAAGACAAATACCAAGGCAGATATCCTATCTTGAATCATGCATTTTGGAGAGATTGAAGAAGATAAGGAGGTCATGGTACTCAAGAAAGCATTATTCTAACAATGACTATATCAGGAGGAGACAATTGCTAAAGAAGTCATTATAGAGCAGGAGCTATTCAAAGTCAAAGGAGATGAAGAGCTACTATGGGACATCAAAGAGGGAAGAAAGGAAACCATAGTGAACAAATGGCTAAAGGAAGAACCTAAATGGACATGGGAATGAAATGGGATCACATATCAAGATGTGTTAAGAACCAACTCCAAATATGGGGGCAGACCACAAGCAGACAGAGTTGGATATTCATGGACCAAGAGTATGAGGCCTTAGCTTCAACTTATGTATTGTACCCCTCTGTGTAAACATGGACACCACATTTACCACTAACAAACCAATGATCATACTCACCCCGTGATAACAAACTAATTATAGACCACACTCAGGTCTCTTTATAAACTGTCAATGACTATTCATTGCTCCTTCCTTCCTCCCTTTTCCCCTGTATTCCCCTTGCTGTCTCTTATACTCTATACATGTGTATCTCATATGAAAACCAAATGTGACTTTGGTTCTATTCATTTTTGAATGGATCATAAGTCCTATATTATCTCTGAGTGAAGCCCTGCAATTGCCGCTGTGGGCTTACACTTTTTTTTGAACTTGCTCAAAGTCACCATCAACAACTACTGTTGGCAAACTGGGTACCAATGATGAGTTAGTCACCCACCCTAAAAATCATCTTCAGCAGTTATGTGATCAGGTTTTTTACTGCATTACCTGTCCTCACCATTTTCTTCACTGATGACAATGACCACAAAGGGTATTTCCATCTGTAAGGAGGATACCACACCTGGAAGCATACCAAATTCACTGAACTCCAGTCCTGATCCCTCGTTGTGCTCTCTACAGGATAGGGAAGGTGACTATATGTGCATATATGCACCAGTTTCTATTACTGATATAATGGAATTAATAGTAAATCAACCAGATTCCACCACTACCGCTCCTGTTCCTTACTCCCTGAATAGTCTAATGCATACATCATCTTCCTCAGAATCAGACAATGATATGAGTAACAATTCTCACAGCATGACAAAGTCTGGTGTCATTGTCAATAGTACCAAGGGTAGTCTCCTGTATCTGAAGGGTGAACTCTTCACAGTATATCAGCTCTGGGACCTTCAAAGGCATGCTACCAATGTTTTCAATGGCTTAGATAAACTGATTTCAGAGGCTGCAAAGATTGCTAAGTATATGCAGTGTTTTGAAACTCACCAGGTTGAGGAGTGGTGCAAAGTTTACCATGATAAGATTGCTATGCTCTCCTTCACCTAGTTCAATGAAGAGCTCTGTGCTCATCTTCTGCTGCCTCAGTGGCACTCAGATATCAAGCAAGAGATCTTGTCTTTATCCATGCAATCTTCCCACAAGTTTCTCAATTGGGCATTAGAACTGCAAAGCAAGAATTCTGCACTTGTTGGGACTGCTTCCCATTCTCTGAAAAGTCTATTCATGATACATTATCTTCCCACATGCTTCCCAGCCTTTGTATCATTGCTGAAAGCAGAAAGGTCAACAGCATCGAGAACTTTAAGGAATGGATCACTGCAATGTTGGAAGCCAATGAGGAGCATCTGCATGAATTGGCTCTCATTAAGGCTCAGGTCCAGGAGGTCAAGGCAAAATGTCTGCGCAACACTGCCTTGTCTACAAAATGATCTTATTCCACTCCAAACACCCCAGGGTATTCTGCCCCTAGCTCCTCAGGTATGGCTTCTGGGTATGGCTCCTCCACTTATACAGTTCCCACAGGGAGTCACCCTCTGAAGCTTACCGACACTGAATAGCACATCTTATATATCCTTTCAGGGTGCTTCTCTTGCTGCCGTCCCCTAGTGGATCACCAGTCCAAAGATTGCAAGGAACAGAAGCTGACTAGGGAAGGGTACCAGCCTGTCCATATCCCCTCGCAAAAGGCCATTACTGAATTTTACATGAAATGCAACCTCCTGGTCCTAACCCTCCCCAATTTTGCCTCGCTTGGGCCCTGTCCTGCGAAGAGGGCTAGGACAGATGCCACTCCAGCCATTACTGCGCCCATTGCTGTCGTGCAAGATGCTAGAGTTACAGGCTCCAATGACAAGAGTTTTCTTGTTGGAGACACAAGCAGTGAGAGCATTCTCACTGCCATGGATGCTTGTGATACTTCTGTTGAGGGCAACTGTAAGGTGCCTCACCTTTTCTAGGATTGTAAATTGACTGGCCCAAATACAGAGTTTTCTGTGCACTGTCAAGCCCTCATCAATAGCAGGGCTCATGTAGTTCTCATTTGCTTGGACCTTGTGTCACATCTTGGACTTCCGCTTCATCATCTTCATTTGCCATTTTCTGTCAAGGGCACCCTAGATGGTGCTGATAAACAATTGCAGGATTATGTTAGAATCTCCTTAATGTCACTGGACTTGCAGTATACTTCTTGAACCATAGATACTGTTGTTGTTGAAAGCTTATCTGGTTTTTATTGCTTCTAGTATAGCAATATCTTTAATATGTAGTTTTATTATAAATGAAGGAGAGACCCTCCATTTAGTTTTCATCTTTTGATCAGAATAGATTGAGATTGAAAAGCAACCGGCCAAAGGCTGCATCTGAGAACCCCGTATCCTTGGGATGCCCTTCTTGTCACAAAACCATATTGTTATTGATCACAAAGACCGCATAGTAATGGATAAAAATGAGTCTTATAATTTAATTGGGCCAAATGCACCAAAGTCTCCTGCTAGATGTTTGCTACAGGAAATGAAAAACTCGAGATGTCAGGCTGCCCAGACAACACATCAATACTGTCGCAACCTGCTACATGAGCTCAAGGATTGATTAGCTTCCACATGAAAACATTTAGATGCAACAGCCATGGTGGAAATGACAAATAAGGTTGTGGTTGCAATGATATCAGACAGGATAACAAGTATAGAAACAGCATCATTGCTCCAGCAAAAGGAACAGCAACTGATAGCTGAGTTTGACTCTGTGTTCGATGACATTCTGCATGTCAATAAGTTACCAAATGATATCACAGCAGGTATCAAGTTGAAAGATGCAAATAAAATGATTGCAACTCGCTCATATTCTTGTCCTCATAAATTCAAGGAGGCCTGGAAAATACTATTGGACCAGCATTTAACTGCTGGTTGCATTCAGCCATCATTGTCACAACATACATCTCCTGCATTCATCATTCTGAAAGCTGATCCTACTGCATTACCACGATGGGTTAATGACTACCATCAGCTGAATAAAAACACTGTGCCAGATAATCACCCCTTGCCCCGCATTGATGACATCTTAGCGGATTGTGCAAAGGACAAGATTTGGGCAACAATCGACATGACTAATGCTTTCTTTCAAACAAAGATGTGAGAGTCAGATATCCATCTCATGGTGGTTTCTATACCCTTTGGCCTTTATGAGTAGAACATAATGCCAATGGGTTTGCACAATGCCCCAGCTATTCATCAATGTCACATTACACATGCACTGCAGAAGTATATCAGAAAAATCTGCTATGTTTACCTCAACAACATTATTATCTGGTCCAACTCCATTGATGAACATGTACATAACATTCGTTTAATCCTACAGGCATTGAAAGATGCCAGTCTCTATTGCAACTTGAAGAAGACAAAATTGTTCTGTGTGGAAGTTGATTTTTTGGGACACCACATCAGTCAATGGGGCATAGAACCAGATGGACAGAAAATTGAACATATCTTGACTTGGCCAGTCCCCAAGAGTGCAAAGGATGTATGTTGCTTTTTGGGATTGGTTCACTATGTTGCTGTCTTCTTGCCAAATCTCACTGCACACATATTCTTGCTGTCAAAACTAACAGAGAAACATTGTGATTATGATTTCCCAAAATGGATGGAGGAGCATCAGAAGGCATTTGACACTATAAAACAGATTGTGGTCAGCAGTGATTGCCTGACAACAATAGACTATTCAATGATGCCTGAATATCACATTTTTATTATGACAGATGCCTCTGACATTTGTAGTGGGGCAGTCCTGAGCTTCGGAAAAACATGGGAATCAGCAAAACCAGTTGCATTCGAATCAAGAATATTTAAACATGCAGAACTAAATTACCCTATACACAAGAAGGAACTTTTGGCTATTGTTTGTACACTTGAAAAGTGGAGGGCAGACCTTATTGGGGTTCCCTTCACCATGATCATGGACCACAGAACATTAGAATGTTTCCAGTCACAGAAACACCTATCATGTTGACAAGCTCAGTGGATGGAGTTTATGCAGCAGTATGATTTTAATATCGTGTATGTCAATGGGGATACTAATACTGTTGCAGATGCCCTGTCATGTACTGAATTCCCCATTGCATCAGATGAACAAGAGGCCTTCCACATGTCATATTTTGATTGTTTGGATGAATTGGAAGGACCTGTGTGCTCAGTTTTGCCATCGGAGGCAGAGCATTAGCATGAGGTTCAGAAACTATGCGACATCGATGATGAATTTGACTGTGCTGCTGTGACCCTGTTGGTATCAATGGATGATGAGCTATGCAAGGCAATACTCAAAGGTTATGCTATGGATACCTTTTGTAAGAATGCCCTTGAAACATGGAAGTCAATTGATGGCATGGAAATAAAAGGTGAATTACTATTTTTCAAAGGCCGCCTTGTCATTCCATGAGTTGGTAGTATCCAGGAAACAATTTATGCTCTGGCTCATGATACACTGGGACATTTCAGGTTTGATAAATCCTATGCCGTGATCTGTGAATCCTTCTACTGGCAGAATATGAGAATGGACCTAGAAAAGATGTACTTGCCTGGATGTGTGGACTGTCAGTGAAATAAAGCATCTATGAAGCCGCCCTATGGTCCCCTACACCCTTTGCCTGTCCCACAGGATTGCTTCGAAGCAGTTGCTATCAACTTTGTAGGGCCATTACCAAAGGACAATAGGTTTGACTGTATCATGACAATGACAGATCGCTTGGGTGTGGACATCCGATTAGTGCCGACCACCATTAATGCCACTGCAGAAGATGTTGCTTGCCTGTTCTTCGACCACTGGTATATAGAGAATGGCTTGCCAATGGAAATTGTCTCTGATAGAGATAAACTTTTTGTCTCAAAATTTTGGCAACAACTGCATGAACTCACTGGTGTTAAGTTGAAGCTTTCCACTGCATTTCACCCCTAGACAGATGGTACAAGTGAGAGAACCAACAAAACAATGAATCAATTACTGTGCTACCATGTTGACAGTTCCCAGAAGGGTTGGGTTGCGGCTTTACTACAGGTCCATTTCACTATGATGAATTCTGTCAATGCATCGACAGGTTTTAGTGGTTTTCAGCTTAGACTAGGATTCTCACCATGCTTAATCCCCCCTTTCATTGAAGACAATGACAAGAACACTGAAACACCTGAGTCCTTCTTGAAGAGATTACAGTTGGATGTTTCTTCTGCTCAGGACAATCTAGTGAGCACAAAAGTCTCCCAGGCTATTCAAGCAAATAAACAATGTACATGCTCCTTCCTGTTTAAGGTGGGCCAAAAAGTTCTGATTTCTATGGAGAATCTTTGAAAGGAAAGGTTAGCTAAGGGCAATAACTGACAGCCAAATTAATGCCAAAGTTTGAGGGACCATATCCAGTAGTGAAGACTGATCCGGAACATTACACTGTCACTGTTAACCATAATGACCTGTGTATGGGTACCTCTCTGAAGGTTTTCCACATGTTGCAAATCAAGCCTTTCAATGAAAACAATGATTCCACCTTCCCTACAAGGACAATAAGCATTCTGAAACCAGTGATCATGGATGATGGCTTGGAAGAATACATGGTTGAGAGCATCCTGGCATGCCGGCAGGCTGGACATAGATGGAAATACCTGATCAAGTGGAAAGACTTTCCAGATTCTCATAACGAATGGGTATCGGATAGCAAGGTAGAAGACCTCGAGGCCCTGGACTGTTTCCTCTCAGAGAACAGTCTGAAACCTTAAATTTCCTTTCACCCCTGCCTGTGGTAGCTTTTTCCCTCATATAGGGTTTTTTGAGGCACCTGTGCACAGATTGTAGGTATTGTGTATTTTTCCTTATTCTCAATTTTTTTGGGTGGGGAGGAGTGTAAACATGGACACCACATTTACCAGTAATGAACCAATGATCATACTCACCCCATGATAACAAACTAATTATAGACCATGCTCAGGTCCCTTTATAAACTGTCAATGACCATTCATTGCTCCTTCCTTCCTCCCTTTTCCCCTGTATTCCCCTTGCTGTCTCTTATACTCTATACACATGTATCTCATATGAAAACCAAATGTGACTTTGGTTCTGTTCATTTTTGAGTGGATCGTAAGTCCTATATTATCTCCAGTGAAGCCCCATGATTGCTGCTGTGGGCTTACACTCTGGTACCATAAATGGCCTCACTTGACCAACTAAGGACTCAAGTAGACAAACAGATAGAGGTTGGACAGAGACAGGACAAGTCTGGACCAAAGGGCAGACTTGTAGCAGACAAGCAGGAGAGAGGAGAGAGATCTAAGTTGATATTCTGACTGACTGCTACAGATGGCTGTGGTCCTACTTATATACTGGCAGTCAGGATAAGGTCCAGAGAGTAGTAACTAATCAGCAGCAATGATAACTGCCCCAAGGAGAATACAAGCAATATGTGAGTTGATACCTACTGTGAAGACACAAGGATGGAGAGCCTGTCTGCATGGCATCTGGTCATCCAATAGGACAAGGGCAGAGGTCAAATATCAGATAATGGATAAAACCTAGATAGGCAAATGATAATCAAGGAAAGGAGAAAAAACCATGGATAAACAGAAAGAGAGCATGATAATCAGATAAGAATTCTGATAGGAAAAATGATAAAGGGGATAGTATGGAGAATAGCATTTCCAGAGAGAAGATGCCTGACAGAGATGGAAAAGAGGTTAAACTGAATAGGATCTATAGAACTCTAGTTGTAACCAAGGCTCTAAGAGCTTAATAGGCACAAAGTGAAGTCTGTAACAGTATTCCTCCTTAGGGCTGAGCCTCTGAGGCCCTAGTCCAGACTGGACACCTGCCCTGAACTCTCCCTGCCTAATACAAATAGGTGTCTTTGGAATTGAACTTCATTTCTAGTGTCTCAGCAAAAAATGTCTTCCCCCAACATTCCAGCCCTTGAATGTGAATTCCCCCTTTGACTTGGAGATGATGGCAGCCTTCACTGCTTTCTACTAGCAGTGGCAACATAGCCACCCAATGCCCACACCCTAGGAGAGCTCTGTAGCAGAGGCAGACACTAGTAGGAAGTGAGGAAGGATGACAGAAACTGAGGTAGAGGCATTAGAGGAGAAGGTGGAGAGAAAGCAGAAGAAGCTGAAGAAGGCTGAGGAGAAGTGGAGGTGTAGGGAGGTGGAGGAAGAGGAGTAGAGGAGGATCAAGGAAGAGGAGAGGAGGAAGCAAGAGGAGAAGGAAAGATGAGTAGCAGAGAAAGCCAAAGCAGAGTGGAGGAGGAGGGAGGAAGAGGAGAGGCAACAGAGGGCACAGGAGGAAGTGGAGAGGGTATGGAGAGAGTAGAAAGAGGAGGAATGAAAGAAGGCAGAGGAAACAAGAAGGTCAGAGGCAGAGGCAGAGGCAGAGGAGAGGAGGAGGACCAAGGGAAAGGGAAGGGCTATCCTTCCAGAATCCAATAGTAAGTTGGACATCCAGATTGTAGACTATCTAGCTGGGACTAGGACACAGCTCCTCTTCAAGATGGAGGGCAAGAAGTTATGTTACTGCTGTCATCAGCTAGGAGTAAAGTGCCTCCCCCATGAAAGTGAATACTGAATTCTCAAATTGCTTCCTAAGAATTTATTGACCATTCCACAGAGGAATGAATTCACTCTTGTACCAGGTGCTACCAAAAAAAATCCTAGTGTGAGCCTTTCTATTTTGAGGAGGAGGTAGACCAGAATCTATGCAGGCCTCAGCATCCAATCCTATATATCCTTAACCTATTCACTCAAATGGATAAGGATATTATTGAGTCTGAAGTCAGAATAATGGGGCCCTCTACGGTATGGTAAGTGCCTATGTGGAGGATAGGGTTGGTGGTAAGCTGACCTAGGAATCTAGTAGGTACCCTGTTATAGCCTGTTGAGCAAGAAACAGGTCACACTTCTCACCAATCTGACTGAGACCTCCATAGAGGCTATCCACACCCTCACTGTGGAGATCACTGCCTTTCAGAGAGTACAGGAGGAGAACAATGCTCTCCTATGAAGTGCATTTGATATTACAGAGGAGGAGGTCCCATAATAGATGAGAGTAAGTCAGACACAGTGGTGGAGGAGCTGCAAAAGGAGTCAGGTGAAGGCACCTAAGACATAGACATGGAGGAGGACATGGAAATGGAGTTGGTGGAGCCAGAGAAGTTAAAAGGAGAGAATGGGAATGAATCAGGAAAGGGCAAGGAGGAGGAGAATGGACTAGATGACTTGGAGATGAGGAAGTGGAGGAGGAAGAGAAGGAGTCTGAGGGTAGGGAGGTAGATGAGTAGCAGACCTGCCCTCCTGTAGATAAGAAAAAAATTTTGAATAATTAAATAAATAAGATCTTCTTGAGTATGATACTTCCAAAGGATAATAAGATCAGAACCCAAGGCAGAGAATAAGATAAGAGGAATCACAGAGAAGACAGAGGACCAGGCTTGTTAGGATAGCTGGCATGAAAGTCAGCTACGCTCTACTGAAGACGCCGGGGTATATGTCACTCATCTTGTTCGCACAGGCTGGAAGCGCAAACTGAAAACAAGTGTCATCGCCTTCGATGTTGCTCAATTCTTTCCTTCAACTAACCATTCTCTACTCACCGCCACTTTACGATGACAGGGTTTCAATTCCAAACTCGTCTCTTTCTTTTCCGATTATCTCGACAATCGCTTTACCACCTACTCATGGAACAATAAACTGTCCCCCAAGTTCACAGCTTCTGTTGGTGTCGGCCAAGGCTCCGCTCTTTCCCCTATCCTTACTGCCCTTTCCCTTTCCCCCTTTATATTTAAATTTTCCAATGACCCTCGTTGTAAAATAGTTTTCTTTGTTGATGATGGACTCATCATTGTACAGTCGGACTCAGTAATTACTAACTGCCGCACTCTTTTACAGGTATACAAAAACTGTGAAGACTACATCTCATGTCTCGGCTATGTCCTCAAAAGGGACAAAACTGAGGTCTTCCACTTCTCCAACTGCCCCTCCTCTGACCCAAACCCCCCTATCACCATTGACGACTCTTTCACCATCCATCCCAAACCCTTCCTCCGCTACCTTGGCTTCTGGTTCGACAGGAGCCTTACGTTCAAGGAACACATCCGCTTTTATTCGACAAAGGCACTTTCCACCATTCGATGCATGTGTATGCTTGGCAACTCCATCCGTGGCCTTTCCCCTCTCCACAAGAGACTTCTCTACCGATCATGTGTGGTCCCCATTGCCACATATGGATTCCGTCTCTGGTTCAACCGAAACGCCCGATACAAAGGACTCATAAAGTCCTTGCAATGCATGCAACGTCAAGCTGCCCTTTGGATTATGGGTGCGTTCTACACTACTCCTACTGGGGGTGTTGAGGCCATCGCCAGCCTTATCCCCATCCAACTACACCTCTCTAAACTCGCTAAACGATGCTCCCTTCATTTCCACACTCTTCCCCCTTCACATCCACTGAAACTACTCATGCGCAACATCAACCCTCTTGAAGCGCGCAATTCCAAAGAGTGCTCTACAGCACTTGATTACGTTTCAGATGCCCAGTTGGTCACAGACCGGTTTCAGTGTCTCCACCCATGTGCCAAACCTGGCCAGCACTTGCTGGACTTGTTTAGTGATCAAATCAAATTCATCGAGTGTCCTGACCCTTCGAAAGAAGGTGCCATGACACTTCATCTCGCCAATGCTGCCCGTGCGTGGGACCTTTCCTTTTCCTCCCCCATATCTCTAGTAGTTTCTACAGATGGCTCTGTTCCCTCAGATTCTTCTCTCTCTGCCACATCTGCTTTTATAGTCTTTAATTCCTTTTCTTCAGACATTCTTTCTTCTGCCATTCACCCTTGTGGTAAAGTTACTTCTTCAGATGCTGAATTGTATGCTCTCCACCTTGGACTCTTCTCTTCCATTTCTTTTACTTGTTCCCATAACATCTCTTCCATCACTGTTTTTATGGACTCAATATCTTCTGCTAAACACTTATTTTCTTACAGCCCCCATAGTGCTCATCAAGATGCCATAGTGGTTGCCCCTCTCCTCCATTCCTGGCTCTCCTCTTCCCCTTTCAACCACATCCACTTCTGGTTGGTCCCCTCTTCAGTGTCATGGTCAGTCCACAACCAAGCACATAAACTTGCCAAGTCACTATGACTCTCCAATAATCGACAGCAGCCAATCTGCTCCTCCCTCAGATTTGTTCGCAATCATCATACCAAAACATGCCTCAAAAAGTGGCAGAATCTCATGAATGATCCAGACTACCATGGTCACTCATGGCTCACACTCGTCGATGGAGCGGAAAACCCCCTCTGACCCAAGTATGCCAAAGGTGGCACTTGGCTATCTTCACCACTTGGCCGCAATCCTAATCTATGTGCACGCTTCACTTGTTGCATTACCAACCACGTGCCTATCGGCGCCTTTCGTCAGTGCTTTTTCCTGGGGTGTTACATCACTTCTTGCCCATGTGGAGAACTGCTCGAAATACATGACCACATTCTCGACCAATGTGAGCACTTCAAATATCCCCATGGATTCTGAGATGGCTTTTACTGGCTCATCTGCTTCCTGGAAGACAACCCAGCCACCTTCTCTTTTGCCAACCAGATTCAAGGACCCATCACCCAGGAGGAGTTCGCCACCCGCCGCCTCATCTGGAGAGAGCGACTTACTGCAAACAGCATCCCAGATGTTCACTGAGGACTGTTTTCAATTCCTTCTCTATCTCTTCTTTCCATAGGTAGCTCCACTGCTCCCTCACCCCCCCTTTTTTTCCACCCTCCATGTGAATCTTTCCTTGAGTTAGTTTGTCATCTCTCTCTCTCAATACTATATATCGTCATTTATCTATAGTGCATCGAATACTCTCACTTCTATTCTCTTTCTCTTTCTCTTTTTCTTTTCTTCTTCTTTTATCTCTTTGGTTTTGGTATTGGGACTGCTATCATGCACCTGTTTGTAGTAGCTAGTCTATTGCAATAAACTCGGATTTTTTTTTAAAAAAAAAAAAAAAAAAAAAAAAAAAAAAAGAAGAGGACTGAAGTACCATGTAGAGAGGTTGACAGACAAATGAAGCCGATGGACAATGAATTCCCTTAACACTTCTAGCTCAACCTAGGATAGGGAGTAAATGGTCCCAATAGGAGGACTAGTGCCTTCTTCCAGATTGATTTTAAGGTCATACAGATGATGCAAAAGCAACATATCTGCATAGACGTTGCTGAAGACATCAGCAAATTTGTGATAATCTGAAGGGACATTTGACAGGTCAACAGGCTTGGATGGCTGAGTAGACCCAGTAGAGGCAGATAGAGGATGAATGTTAAAAGTGAAGAAAACTGAACTAGGAAGGCATAATGCATGCAAGAAAGATACAGCACTGATCAGGCTGATGTGGGGATAGAGTGAAGGTAAATCAGGCAAGGTGGATGCAGGGGTCAGAATAGAAATGAAGAAAGGTGGATCTGGGTGGACTAGATGGGTAGCAGAGAGCATAGCACAAAGGGTTGGAGCAGGGGTTGGAATGACTTGTTGTGGCCAGAATAATATACTGTTTGAGACCTAGTCAATCAATGGATTGTAGCAGGTGAGCCAGTTGTAACCAAGAACCACAGAGCAAGACAAGTCCAACCAAGTGACATAGAAATCCAAAGTCATTGATTCACTAGTAGGAAATGTAACAGGAATTTTTGCTAGTTTAGTAATATATGAGTTTGAGAAGCCATTGAAAAGTCAGAGTTCTATAGGGGCAACATGGAAGGTAGGGATCAAGCAATCATGAACAAGGGAGGAGTCAATGAAATAATGTGTAGTCATAGTCCTGATAGACAAAAGTGGATTGGAGGCAGACAAATGGACGAAAAATGGAGAGGAAAGGGAAACATGAAGGGTATGAGGATTAGAAAGAGTAGACATGTTGAGTTGGAAACTCTCTGTAGCACAGATGAGTTCAATGTGGTCCTCTGTTAAGGAGGCAGACTCCGGACAGGGGCGGACCGTGAGCAGACAGGAGCGGACAAGTCGCGGACCTGGGTAGAGGAGGCCTTGGCTTCAACTTATGTGTTGCATCCCTCAGGAACCGTAGTGGCCTCACTTGGCCAATCTACAAGCTCGTCGGACGAGAGTGGACAGGGTCGGACGAAGACAGGACAGTCCCAGACAGAGACAGGACAGTCCCAGACAGAGACGGGGCTGTAGCGGACAAGGGAACAGAGGGA
>JAEUWL010000665.1:0-17569 GCA_018524415.1 Podaxis rugospora | reverse complement strand
CGTCCGCTCCTGTCCGCTCGCGGTCCGCCCCTGTCCGGAGTCTGCCTCCTTAACAGTGATGTGCTTGAGTGTATAGGGAGGACCAGGATATCAGGCGTGAACTCGCTGGAACTGGGGGCTGGAATTGACTTGCCGCTATCTCTGGAGCACGTTGCGACATTCCAGGAAGGTTGATCCAGTCTGGGTGGGCTTTGGAGGAAGAGATAAACCTGGAATCTCTGTAGGCATTGAGAGGGCACTTATAGTTCGGTGGAAGTGTAGTTGAGCACCTGAGGTGTGAAGGAGGTGTAGGCTGTCGTGTTTGCAGTGTGGATGGCGTCCGAGTAAGCTTAGGGGTCATAGGGTTAGACTGGGTGTTCAAAGATTTGACTGGCATGACTGGGCCACCCCTAGAGGTGGGAAGGGCAAGGCCTTGTACCAAGAAATGCAATTAATGTATGACCCATACAATATATGCGTGTAACTGACAAAACAGATTGAAGAACAGTGAGCTGTAAGAGTGGAGAGGGTGTGGATCATCCATAAGAGGTCAAATAGGTTCGAAGGCAGTGTGAATGTCAGAGGGGAAGATTGGGAGAGGAGTAAAGTGAGAAGATAAAGAAGGAATAATACCATGTGACAACAGATCTGCCGGGTTGAGCTCAGATTCTACATACTCAAATAAAGGAAGGATAAGGTTAGGGCAGGTAACAGAAAGAATGCAATGAATTGAAAGATTAATGTGATAATTAGGGCTCCGGCCTTTAGCCATGGCTCCAATGACACCCATGTTGTCCAAATGGATAGTCAACTTGCATCGAGAAAGACCAGATGTGAAAAGTGCATGGATGACTACCTCGACAGCAATCATCTCCAGCCAACAAATACTGCGTTTAACATCATTCGCCACCCATGAGGTATTCCAGCCCAGGCGAAGCTTGAATGCCATCCATCTCTCGCCTATAAATGCACCTATGCCCCAGGATGTGCTCGCATCAATGAAGATTTTAAATTTGAAGATGTTTGTAAGGAGGGTAAGGGGGCAGATGAAGGACTCTTGAGCTAGGGTGGATCTCCACCATTTCAGGTCTGATAGAACTGAAGGTGGCAGGCGGCGTTTGATATAGGAATTGCTCTTGAAAGTGGTGGTGAAGTTTGATAGCAAGGAAAGGTATGAACGACCTTCGGGATACATGAATGAAATGTAGCATAGGGAGCCGTGAATACGTTTGACATCTATGAGCTAGCAAGGTGATTTGCTGAAACATGAAATGAATTTCGACACCTGATCGAGGAATTTGAGCCTTTTATTTACAGGGAGAGAGACTGTCTTCGAGACAGTGTCCCAACGTAGACCGATAAATACAAAATCTGATGAGAAAAAGAGGGTGCCCTTGTCAGAGTGCCAAGGAACCTTCAGAGGTGCGATAAGGTCCAGGCAGGATTGACGGTCAAAGTTATAGGAGTATGGGGGATGAGAGAAAGAACCTGTGAGGGAGGGGAGGCGCATCGCAGTCAGGTTATCTTCGTATTTGAAGACACATTCTAATCCCTCCTTATGCCAGATATCTACCATGGCGTTAGCAATCATGCCCGCATTACTACTGGCGGATGAAGCCCCAAAAGGGTGGACATGGTCGATATAGAAGCTACCCGGACGACCCTGCACCACCAACCAGTGTTTGTGGTAGGGGGAGACTGGACATGTGCGGTGGAATTTTGTGATATCGAAGGTGCATGCCTGCGTACCCGGGGGGCAGAGTGCAATCTGGTAGGGTAATGGGATCAGAAAATGTGATAAGGGTGTGGTAAGCGAGATATAGGTGGGCGGCAAGGCCGTAAGAGATGTATGTGTAAGATAAATGGTAAGGATAGGGTAAGGTGATATGGGCTGAAGAACCATAAAGGGATAAGAGGTGAGGGGGAAGGGTGGAATGGGTGAGATGTGAGAGGGAGGAAATAAGTCTCACCGAATCTGCGACCCGAATGGCTGTATTGAAACGAGTAGGGAAGGAGCTTTTGTGGATAAAGGAGTTCACTGCCTCGATGTGCCTGGTGGCTTTGGAGAGGTGACGACAGATACGGACTTTGTCCGGTTCGCCTGGGGCCTGAGTTTGTATAGCGGCAATAAGGGGGGAGGATTGAAATGGTCCGCGCAGGATAGCTTCGACTTGTATCTGTGAAAATGGGCCATCCATGTGGCCGGAATGCACTTCGTCAATAAGGTATTCATCGATCATAGGCCAGTGATCCTCGATGGATGGGTGGTTGCGAATAATGTTCATGTGGGTAAGAATAGGCATTTCCCCAAGTGGGAAGCCTTGCTTGAGGTTGCAAATAAGGTCTGGATAAGCGTCAGACAAGCCGTGCTTGGCAAGAAGAGTTTCAAAAGCGTCAGGATTGTAAGGGCAGACAATCTTGCTAAAAAGGTCAGGGTGAGTATGGATGAAGGGGTCGAAAGGTGGGCGTTGTATAATGGAATTATGGAGTCGTGGGTAGGATAATATAGGGGGTACAGCCGAACAGATGAAATCAGAGGTGTTGTTGGCAACACTTCCAGTGAAAGGCACCATGGTCTCCTGAACCGCAGAAGGAGCAGACATGCAATCTGCTGCCATCATGGGAGGTACCACAGGATTTGCCCTCATGAGCGTCCTTGACGGATAAGGTGTTGAATTTAAGACAGATTTCCTCCCCTCCAGGGGAGAGGGGTTTCCCAGAACCTGATTTGATCCAGGTGGGTTTGCCATCTGGGAAGGAATCCTTGAGATGGGTGGCACAGTGCGTATAGCCATTGTGGGTACCGCAGCAGATAACACATGTGGGGTTAGACCCAACGCCTGAACCTTTGTTCTGAGAACGAAAGGACTGGCCGGGTTGAGCACCTTGTGAATTCTGGGATGAATGACCTTTTGATGAGGAACTGGCTGCAGGAGGGATATTTTGGGTAGAGGAGGGGGTGAGAGCTTGAGTCGGAGGCGCAGCGCTAAGGGTTTCTGCGAGCAGATAGACCTGGCCATAGGCCAAGGGTTCGAAAGTACTAACTTGGTGCCAGAGGTCCAATCGCAACTTGTGTTCATTCGATTTCCAGTACTGGTAGAGTTCCCCTGCATCAGGTTTAGTAATGAAGAAATGGAAGTGGTGGTACCAGGCGGACGCCCATGGACCCTGATCCCTGTGTTTGTCACGTGAGGTTTGGAATCGCACCATATTCTCAGTGGCATTGGTAAAATTCTGGTATGCGAATGACAGCCACTCCTCATGTGCATTCAGAACCTTCGATAAGGATTTAACATCGAGGACTTTAATGTTCCTGATGGATTTGCTGTCCTGGATGATTTCAGATTCATTCCGCATGATGTATTGCAGGGCAGTGAAGTGAAGAGGTGCAAGGGGATGTAGATTTTAGTGTCTGCAGTGTCATAGTAGAGTTGAGAAATAGGGAGTTCTGTGATCAGCTGCTGGGTAATGTTCTTGGACAAGAAACCATCCACACAGCGGCACTTCTCAATGTGATTATCTTGGAGAGAATCAGAAGGGAGGGATGAGTTGCGGCCAGCATCAGATTCATGACGCCGCTTCCTTTTAGCAAGCTCTTCCTTGACGAAGAGAGGAAGGACAGGGGATAAAGACTCATGGATGGAGGGATCTTCGAGACGTGTCAGATCCTCATCAGGGATGGTAATAAAGGATTCGTTGTCGGAATCAGGTTCGTCGCCCTGCAGGTTGCAGTGCCATTCCCAGTGTTTTACCTCATGAGCTTCATTTCTGGACTCTATTTTGCTATTGATGGTTAACTTAGCACGAAGGGAAAGGGCACCAATGTGATTGATCATATCTGGTTTGTGCGTCTTTCTGACGTGTGCCAGTGCGGGAACAGGGATGCGTGGGATATTGTTCCCGCCCCCTGAACCAGCTGAGGTTGTGATTTGACCACCATGGGACACGTCGGAGGTGTTATTGGTATCGATATCAGTCATATTAGTATAAGGGGAAAATTTGGCACGTTAAAACACGGAAAAAAGAGCGGAACGTGCGAGGGGATGAGCCAAATCCTTAAGAATAAAGATGAAAGATAAGGATGACTATCAGACATTCATACTGATTTTGTTTGGTCGTGTGAGGGACAGAACCTATTCAACACATGCTACGCCAACTTATCCTATCATGTGGAACTACGTTCCACATCTGGGACTTGACAGGTCACATAAGAGGGTCCTGCATGTGATCCTGAGTCACAGGCAGCAGCAGTTTTATAGGTGTTGTTGTTCAAGCACTGAATAGCTTGCTGGATACGGTCTTCATATTCCGGGTCCTCATGAGCACGTTTTCGCATGGTAAATACTGCTATGATTGACACAGTGAGCGACGAAAGTGGAGTGAAATGGGTTGGGACAAAGTCGTGTCATGTGACATGTACGACGTGTGATGGGATCACTGTATTCATACTCCGACTCGGCGTTGTCTGGCAAGACGTGACAATGGGTGCAAAACCGATTCTCGTTCTACTTCAGTTGTAAATTTCAAAAAAAAAAATAAGAGGATGCCAGGAATAGCGTTCTTAGGTGCTGTGCAAAATACTGGCCTGAAATCTTGAGAGTGTGAGAAGATATTTACAGAATACCGAAACCACCGGGTGCACCGAAACGGTGGGGTAGTATAGTATGCCACATGCGAATGGCCTTCCGACTGATATTGAGGCATGTATAGACCTCAAAGACCCGTCTCAGACAATCAAGCCTCGGACCTATAGCTGTCTTGTAAATACCGTGCAGCTTGGAAGAGGTTTATAGACCAGCATCTTGAGGTGGGCCATATACAACCATCAGACTCGCCCCATTCGTCACGATCATTTTGCATTCCTAAGGCGGACCTGACAGCACTGCCTTGATGGGTGAACAATGAACAAGAACATGATTCCTGACAATTATACAATGCCACAGGTGGATGATATCTTGAATGACTGTTCAAAAGGAAAAATTTCCACTGTTATCAACGTGACAAATGCATTTTTCCACAACCAGATGCACAAGTCAGATGTCCATAAGACTGCAGTGTCAACACCTTTTGGTTCATATGAGTGGCAAGTGATGCCAATGGGCCTACAGAATGCTCCTGCAATACATCAGCAAAGGATCAATAAGGCTTTACAGAGATACATTGGAAAAATATGCTGAGTTTATCTTGATGATATTGTAATCCAGTCCCAAACACTGAAGGAACATGAAGAGAATATCCAACTTGTCACTGATTCTACTTGAACTTCTCAGAGAAATTTGGATCTACGTTTTGCCTTAAGTTCAGTCTCAACGTACTATATACATACCTATCATGTTTGTAGGCTATCACCTCATATTGATCACTGTTATAATGTTTCAGGAAGCAGAGGCAGCTCTGGCAGCCAATGCATGCGTGTGGGATCGATTGGTGAGTTCAAAGGGGAAAGATATTGGAATCAAGAGACACTAAGTTGAATCGAACGGGACGAGATAATAACGTGGAAAGTCCTAAGATATTAAAACTACGTAATTGCGTGCAGTTTGTATGCATATTTCACGGCCCATGCACCCAAGGCGTGATGCAAGTTGTTGTGCAGAATAGGCCGTAAATCCAGGAACCACGTCAAAGTGACGATCCCCGCATGGAACACATTTACAGTGCTCACGTTTTCATGTCAGTCTTCACTAGCTTCACCGCCCAGCATGGCCTCCCAGCAACGTGCCTTGTTCCGGGACCAAAGGTTGACAATTAGGTGACGACAATCCCGCGTAGTTTTCACTCTCCGCGGCACAATTGTCCACACAATCCCGGGGACCACCAGATCCTCGAAGTTCCACGCTCAATCTCGAATATCTAAGTGCTCTGGAAACGAAAATAAGGGCTTCATGGACACTCTTACAAGGACCGTAAGGCGAGCTGTTCTCACCGGTATAATTGATACGGAATAAGTCCGATTGTGACTTCCCGGTCGCGCCGTTTTTAACTTCCAATAGCGAATCTCTGTTCAAGCGTACATATTGGTGGTCCCAATGTGGGTAACGAACTCGGCTCTCGGTAGTTCTCAGAGATTCAAATTAGTGCTGGAATCAATGAAGAATATATTGTAGCTGGTCAACTTCATAACAGAGCTTAAGGAGAATCGATTGGTATCAAAGTTGGGAGGTACTAATGGAAATCGGCTATACAAATACACGAGAATGTGCGAAAAATCCAATTCCAAGTGTGTCCAGGTGTGTCCTCTCTCCCCCCCTCTTCACTTACCCATCTTTATCAACCATGTGTCATCCGGCATAGGGTGTTGAGCCTGCCTCGACCCTGGCAATAATCTCATTTTCTGATATTCTTCGTCTTTCTCGAGTCCCAAAAACCACACGTTCTCTCCGAGATAATCACACCTCAGTATCTTCTTATCCGCGAATGAGTTCAGCTCTATCCTCTTCTTGTTCGCCTTCAGTATCTCTTTGATCCGTCTCTGGCCCTCATCCCCACTCGCACACAACATTCCCCACTCTGAATCCTCTAGCGGTTGTTGCAATAGGGTCCAGATGGCATTCCAAATGATTTCGCAAGTGATGTCTTGTTGAGAGGGGATTTCGACGGACCAGGGGAAATATTTACTAAAGAGTCGCATGTATGTGGTCGGGGTGGCATTGGCTGGTATGTTCCGGAACGTGTAGAACGTCGAGGCCAGGATTTCTTGGCTTGGCTTATTTGTCACTTTGAACCGCGTGAGTGTCGTGTCTGCCGCTATAATCGCATTCAAAGTGGGCCATTTTTTGGATCTGAGCTCCGTTGCTGGAGAATGGATGACATGGATGAGCACTACTCATCATGTATCACGATAAACCATTGATCGGGACTTACGATTATTTTGTTCCGGGGGTGCCGGCTGGTGCTGATTCGTCTGATAGTTTCCATATGCATCGGGATTCCAGCCTGGTTGGGGACCCGTCCATTGGTATGGAGCACCACCACCGGCGGGGTATCCAGGCGGTCGAGGCGGAATCACTGGTTGGTGATGTTGAGGGGGAGGGGGTGGGTGGGTGTATGGGTAGTTAGGATTAGGTTGCGCCCAGGGTGGCGGTATGTTTGACTGTTGTGCCCATGTTGGTGGGTGTTGGTACTGGTACGGCGGGTATGATGGCATGATCTGAATCGGGCATGCAGCGATTGGGGGTAGTTAGCGGGATAGCGGGAACTTGAACTTCCCAGAGAAGGATTAGGATCGCGGTTTCGGTTCTGGTTGATAAATGGAGAAGAAGCTAACTGGATGAAAAGAATAAATCAACAACAGAGAGAAGCCGTCAGTCTGTGCAAACTAGAAGCAGGAAGAGAAAGGTCAAGTGGGAAATCGCCTCCAAGGGAGGTATTATACCTGCCAACGGGCGCTAATCTGAGTGCCCCTCCAGCTAATCATGCAGGAATCGGTAACCTGCTTTTTGAATTGGAAACCTCATGACATAAGTAACGGTTGCAATCGATGTACGCGAGTTCCTTGATCCCATCATCCGATGTCCATCCATTCCTTCAACACTTTCTCAGTGAAAATATGCATTACAAGTCCTACGCCACATAATACGTTGTCGAGACACCATGTCTCTGTGTCATTTTGAGTCGAAGGACAGGGTCGCCGGGATTGTCGGGAGGAAAAGTCCTCGCTGACGCCCGTATAATCATAACTGACTTTACATCCGGCGTTCTCGTCTTAATCTTGGCAAACGCTTCTGAATCAAATTGACATTACATCTATTACACAGGATTCGCTAAAGCTTGTACGGGTGACTCGCCAATCCATGGGTGAAGATAACCTGGACATCAAATGCTCAAGTGCTCAACCTATGTTAGTCGGTTAAATCAACTTCGGGTGTTTCTTCTCACATTGTTATTGATGATGTTGGCCCAATTGCCCATACCTGCTTCAGAGAGAAATCAGGAGGGCCTGATATATCGAAGAAATTCGAATCACTTCATGGGGCTTTGAGCGGCAACTCAGTGTTCTTCCTTCTTCATCGGCCTCGTGGTGGCCAAGAAGCTCAGAGGTGTAGCCCTTCCATGTTTTCTCGGTGCAAGGGCTGAGAGTTACCGAGTGTGAGGAAGGGGTGATGATTATAGGTGAAATTGGTATATCGGGGGACTATGATATCTTTAGAACTGCTCATAGGCGCTGGATTTTCTCCGAGTCAGACTCGCGTTAACTCGTGTTAGAAATAGCTCAGAGATAGCTTGGTCCTTGAACTTTATGGAGCAATACTGTCAAGGTCAGATGATTCCCGGTGACGCAGGCATGCCGTGATATGTACGATAAGAGAAACCCGGTCGAAGCCGCCACTTGCTTGCACATCTAGAAACCATTTCGTGCACACGGAAGAGTTGGACAGGTACAAGATAAGACGATTAACGCTAACGAAATAGGAAAGAGCGAGGAGTCGTTGGAGAACGAAGAATGGCCAAAATCCATGCTGAATCCAATTCACCATCGAAGGTGTTGAGCTGGCATACTATATCTCGCTGTATCCCTCACAGCCTGCCCATAGACCGCTGGAAGAGTCATAGTCTGAGCCATAATCTGCCTCAGAACAGCTTCCATCGTGTCAAATCTCTCCTGTGTATACTTCTCCAACTTGGTCAACCTTTCCTCTACACGAGATTCGAGCTTCGCAATACGGCTCTCGAATTTTGCATCAACGGCAGCAAATCCTTCGGCCACTTTGTGTTCAAGCGTGATGAGCCGTTGCTCAAGTGCATTGAGACGCTCTTCCGTTGTCGCTGCTTGCCCGGAGAGGGATGTGTCCCGTATGCGCACGAGGGGATGGGAAAGCTTGTGAGAGGGGGAGGGACCGTGTTGCAGGGCTGGAACCTTGTTAACATCGCAATCGTTGCAGATGAACGTATCACGAGCTGTGAGACATTGAGCCAGTGGACCAAACCATGGATCGGGGAAAAACGTACCACACATCACGCACACCCAGCAAGGAGGCATAACCTGTTTCGCGCAACAAGCACATGAAACTAACTTGTGTGCATTCTCCGTCTCTGGATCATCCTCCTCCTCGGGATGCACCGCATTGGCTTCCAACATCCTGAACAAATTCTTCATCTTCTCGATTGCGACTTTGGCATTCTCCACCACACGTGAAAAATGGAAGTCATGCAGTGTTTGCTCGACCTTCACCATCGCATGGGAGGGGTCATGTACGAAGCCCCGCTTGCTAGGTGCTCTATCCGCACAACTTGAGCAAAGGTCGATATTGTCTGAGAGATCTTCAGACATGCATGTGATACATAGGTACCGAGCCTTGGTGATTCGGCGTTCACACCAGTCACAACCCCATGCCCTGTGTCCTGTATCATCAGCTAGAAGTAAAGGCTTGTCATAGTGATTACGTACGGATGCCACGGTAGTTTCTGGATCTCGAAATCAGCCAATGCTTGATAGAACCTAGCCTCGCTCGGATTCAGGTTCCTCCTCAACCGATCCAATTCCTCCTTCTCCGTGGCGCTCAAGGGCTTCTGGGGCGTGAGCCCCATGGTTACAATCAACGATCTGATGCTAAGCTCAACGTATCGTTTGCGCTCCATCGTTCGCTCCTCTAAGAATCCACGGGACCACATCGCCTCCTGAGCCATATGCCGCGCAGCAGCACACGCAAAGCTCCAGCGTGCTCGCACAGGGTCCTCTGCGAAGGCTTCGTTGGTGTAGCGGTATCTGATGAGCGAAGGAGGGGTTTTAGTGAGCTCGAAAGGCTGATATGCAATATTTAGCGGGTCTTCGCTTGTCCGCCGATCCGTCCACTGCGCACGGACGATACCCGTACTAACATCCAGTTGTCCGTTACATTCCTTCTGCAAGCCGTCCTCATCGTCCGTTAGCGAAAAGGAGAAATCGTACTTTGTTTGCTTCCCAGGATGTGTTGGGCGGACATGTCCTGAAAACTCGAATGCACCTTTGAAGTGCTCACCCTTGCCAACAATCTGCTTCCCATCTTCAACCAAAATAGATATGCGTAGAACGTAGGTGATGGTGTCCTCGCCCTCCACGAGTGAATTATGTCCCGTCCACGTTCCTTCCAGTGGGTGAAGGGAATCCAAATGCTTCCTGCGATGAGGCTCGAATTCAAAATAGTCCGTGGATTGGTAGCCATCTCGATGTCCATATTTGAGAATTTCATGGGACGTCTTCGCGAGAGTGGCCTGGATCGTTTCCTTCGTGACCTCCTCTCGGGGGAATGGCGTTACATCCTCCTCTTGATTCCAGGTTCCGAATGTGATTTGAGCTGGAACCCTCCGAATATCGCCATAAGAGAGTTGCAGCTATCTTGACCATTAAAAGTATATCGAGGTGGGTGAATGGGGATAACGTACGAGTCCGAACGCAAAATTACCGAGACGGCCTTGGATATCGAAGTGGGTCTGTTTGAACACGGCTATGAGGCGTGAGATGGTGTATGGATGGGGCCTATATCATCGCGACTTACCTTCGAGGTTTTGAATCCTAGTATCGACTGCCAAGAGGACCGAAACGAGAGACTCATTTAGTGATACAAACTCCTCTGCATCAAGGACGTGCTTGCAAGCCAGAGTAAGAACTCGAAGATGGCGTTTGAGCAGAAGATAAATGAGTGGATAGATGAACTGGCGAGCAATCGTCAGGCTAGACCACTTGGCGGGCGTGTAAAAACTCACTCGTTCAATTCGACCTTCACCCGTTACGAGAGATACCGTAGCCGTTGTATCTAGCTCATAACCAACGTCCTCCAGGTTCATCTCCAGTCGCTTCTCTTCTTCAGCTGTGTACATCTCCGTGTAACGAACAAGGTCGGAATCTAATAGCATCTTCGGGTTGACAGATGTTGTGGAGCGGAGGATCAACTCTATGCGCCAGAATGAGGGATGGAAGAGATATTCGTCAACTCCACGTCGGTTTGAAGGGAGGATGTGGTCGAGCATCTCAAACATAGATCGCACAAGGCCGTAGATCTTGCTCTTATATTGCGTAATGCTGATCTGCCAGCCTGAGGTTCATTCGTGTCAATTATGTGTTCACGTAAATGAGGAGGAAACGTACCGACTGCCCAATAGGCGAACCATTCAGGCAGACTCCAGCCAGCTGGTCTCTCCTCAACAAAAGTGTTCACTTCCTTAATACTTATGTAGCCGGTGCCGTCGTCGTCAACGGCTTCGAGGATGGATTGGACGTAAGCAGCATTGATGTAAGCCAAAGCCCAGCGGTCGTCAGGTTTCTTCTTTGGGGAGGTAACGGGGCTCATTCCTGCTGATTGAGGAGACGCAAGGAAACTGCTGAGGGAACCCCTATCGACAGTAGGGGAGTCTGTTACACGGTTGCGGTGGTCCGCATAGTAGTCATGCAAATTGAGAACAAAGGTTCGAGCTTTGACGCTTCCCTTCCACCCCATCTCTTTCCATAACTTGCGTAGATCCTATTATCCCATAAGTGATGCCCAGCCATGAAAGCGAACGAACACGTACTGGATCGTTAATGCGGTCGTGTGAGCCAGCCATGAGCGCGTTGATGATATGATCCGACTCTTGCCGCAACGTCTCGTTGAGCTGTTTGTTCTGCATGTCAAGCTTACGCTCGAATAGGACCATATTGCGACTGAAAGTGTCGTCAATGTCCTCCTGAATTTCCTTCATGAGTCGTTTCCGGATTTCGGGAAGATCATTCGAACGTCGACCGGATCCTCCACTGCGACCGGATATACGCGATAAGGAATCTCCACTCTTTGCAACGAGTTCCTCGAGATACTCGTCATTGCTGATGCAGGCTTTGACTCCTCCACGTTCCTCGATGAACTTTTGAACTTCACGTTCACGGGGAGTATCAAGTTTGCGAAATATCATGATCATGTCTAGTTTTTTGTCAATCTTCTTCAGCATTTGCCCTTGATCATCGAGTTTTTCGTTTGCGACATCAACGCCGATGGCCGTGTGAAGGGAGAGGGAGAGTTCCAAAGTAGACCTGTGCTCTGCGAACTTCTGTGCGAATTCGGCAAGCCTGGCTTCATATATACTAGCCTTAACGGTTCTAGCTGCGAAAGAATCAACATTGTAGCAACACAGAGTAAGGTTTGGAACTTACCCAAGAAGCCTTTTTTCAAGTACGCGTCGCACGCAGAACCACATTTTTTGATATCGGAGGCCACCTCGAGCATGAAATGTTTTAGGCGGTCAGCTATAGTGACACCGTCACGGCCCTTCTCCTGCGAATTACGTATGTGTCGAAGCCTAGCGAAAAGCAATAAACAAGTCGGAACCCAGCCAGGGAAAAGGATAAGAAACCCACTCAAAGAAGATGATCATAAGTTCTTGCATTTGAACCTTGACGGCGAGCACTTTACGATCGTTATCCCTTCTCGTGAAATCCATAGTCACAACGAGGGCGAACGCGCCAACAGCAACTGGTCAGACTTGGCGTCAATTGAAACTCGAGTCCCAGATTGACTGAGCTCACCGCCGATGAACGGGTGGACTTGACCGAGGGCCTGTAAACCCTTGATGATCGTCTTTGCAGCGTCCGCGAATCCATTGACTGAGCCTTCTACCGACTTGAAATCCAGGTCACCGTCTCCCGATATTGAGTGGCCGCTGAACAAGTCAGCGTTCTGAGATACGAAATCGTTAACGACCTTAAGAGGGTTGTTCTGGTCTCCGGCCAAGCTCCGAGCTCAAGTAAAAGCAATCAGCCAGAAGCAGGTACGAAAGGAATATCAGTAACTCACCCATGACTCCGGGGTCCTTCGGGCCCGACAATGCGAGTCCTTCATGAGAATATGCCGTCTGCAAGGCCGATTGAAGTAGGTGTTCTTCTTGGTCTATTAGTCTGCCCAGCCGATCAAATGCGCCGTCTTCACTCAAACTTGACATTGAAGTGCAGCCAAAAAGAAAACTGCCTGAGACTCGAAACTGGAGGGGACGAAAGAAGGGCTCCACTTTGTTCCCCAACCCATTAATACCGCCTTGTGCAAACGTCGATCAACATCAGGGTTGAGATTCCAGATGTATACTTCATGATTCTCAGCGCTCAATGTCTTTCGTTGACGTGAGTTGATCGTTGACAGCCGATGTGTTGGACAAACGGTCACATACCGAGCAAAATAAGGCTGACGGGTGGATTGGCTACACCTTGAAAGTGCGATATCGGTAGCCAGCTACTCAAAGTGCTGAGCAACGACAGCAAAAAGTGAGTAGGCATCTTGACAAAACACAAGGGCTAGTCCAAGCACCTCGATGACTAATTTTAGCCGGAACACACGGACTAGCACCGAGATTCCTTTTCCAGTGGCGTCGTCTAGACAACCGGACCCTCGATGCAGCAATGACAGTGTTTCTGAGACGTTTATCAACTATCCACTGCGTCGTGGTGCATACAATTAGATATACCTGAAAAGAAAAGTTCGGAAGCGAAGGGATTCGAACAAGCACAGGAGATATGACGGTTGATAACGGGACTGTGCCTGCTGCTATTTGCTCCGGTAAGCATGGTGCTGAAATGCAGTGTTGTACCCAAGAGCAAAAAGTCACATACATCACGTCGACTACACGCCCGTTCTGGGAAAACGTTGACTGAAACATGGCCATCTGTGGCATTTAATACATTTTGATGTTTCTCTTGACTGTTTTTAATATGTACAGTTTTGGCCCTTCTTGCTGATGACACAGTACGAGAACAGACAGGAAGGTGTGACTCTCCTTTCAAACGTCGCAGTCGGTCAGCCTCACCACTCTGATCGAATTCAAGCATGATTGTGCCATCTGACTCTCAATCGGGAAGCCGACTTATCACGCCCCATGGACCTGTCGGACACACGACAAAATAGCATTCACCACAGCACCAACGCCATCAACAACAACATTCTCATGGCATATACACATACGTTGACAACTTATATATATACACGCCTTCCGTTTGCGATCCTTATGGTTACATGACCATGTTGATATCCACATCATTGTTGCACTCTTATATGCATTGTCCTATACATGCATTATAAACTCGATTCACCATTATGGGCTGATAGGTCTACCCAAAAGGGGATGTATAGCTGGATAAGTACATCGTAGCGATTAGCAGCCTAGGCGCTTATTACCACACAACATCATCCTTTTCTCAATAACACACCCGTCCGAGACTTAGCAGAAGTTTGTAACCCTACCGGGCTACAGAGCATTCCGAATTCGACAAGTTCATAGTGATCTTGGCATTAGACCCGAAGGTGTACGACCCGACCTCCCCGAGTCCATCAGAGAGAGCCAGGACCCTAAATACAAGACATGGGAAACGATTCTCGGCTCTGTGAAGCTTAACACCGGCCGCTCCGCGATGAATAGAGGATACTCGTGAAGCCGTGCGCCCCACTCACTCCCAGTGACGTGTACGATGGAACACATAGGGATGGAAAGCACCCTTCTACGGTTTCATTGGTCGGGAGTCAAAGCAGTTCATCTACATGCTATGGAACTTACTCAGCTCCGAAGCCCAAGTGAGCATATATTCATTTCATTGTTCTATTTCATGAACTCCACATCAGCTAATGCAATCTCATACTAGAGAAACTCCATTCCCTCCAGTTGACCGCAGTTTTGAGTTGCACAAGCGTAATGTGGCGGCCAACAGCCCGCGGAGATCCCAGACCAAGAGGATGAAATTATCACAAGATGATGACATTGTCTCTTAATGACAGATACAGAAGCCAGTAATACGACTCCAAGAGTTAAAGTTTATGTGACGGAGGTCCTAAGTTGTTCTGGCGTGTTGCTCAGGTGTTTAACTCGCCTGGGGCACATCCACAAACCCCTATTCTGGTATTCTGACCCCCAAGGCGAGAATTCAATTACTCCAACCCCTCCGATGACCCCCAGGTCCGTTTTTCTTTCTTCCCAGCCAGTAGGGGTCGTCAAGGAATTGCTAGTGAAACGCGTTAAGGGAACCCAATGCAGACGAACGTTTGTGAGGGATCGAGAGTCATCGGAAGCACAGTGGGGACAGATCGGTGGTTCTGTCTTCCATGCTTCGTCCTTCCGTCTTCCATGTTCCTTGTTCCTCCCCTTGAATTGTTACGAGAAGACACCGTCGATGCGGCCCGAGCGATGTCTCTATTCTCGTGTTAGCACCCAGCCGAGAAAACCTTGTGTCTAACTGAATGCGGTTTACACGCCACCAGCCTGGACAGTATAAGAACGAACGCAATGAGTCGATGTAACCTCAGCAAATTGCACTGTCATCTTTCACAATGCGTACGTTCCCCATCGCTCATATAGCCACCTCATTCGTCCTCGTACTTACCCTCCCATACCCCAGCTGACGAAATCATCAATATCTCCAACATGACCATCTACGCCCATGATGGTACCGCCTTTGGGTTCACCAACGGTATAAATATGGTCTTCCAGAAAGACGGCAACTTCGTCGCGTACAATTCAAGCGGCACGGCCGTCGCGGCGACTGCCAGTAACAGCAAGGGAGACCCCCTCGCGCTCGTCTTCCAGGATGACGGCAACCTCGTCGTCTATAGCAATGGAAACCCTTTGTGGGCCTCCAACACCGCTCCCAAGGCACGGGGTGGCCATCTTGTTCTCCAAAACAAGTCCCCGTACATCCGTATTCTTGACGCCAATGGCAACGTCGTCTACACTGCCAAGGAGGGTGGTCATTGAGCATTTGGCTTAGTTGGATTGTGTGCTGTGCACGGAAATGTTGTCGATGTACATGAATCGTTGTTCAGTTTGTAATCGAAAGATCTGTTTTTGTTGCGTAATGAGTGCCTTGCACCTTCCTCCTTTCAACATTGCTGCGATGCTGCTCAAGACCGACGGTCAACCGATCAATGATTGAGAAGCCTAATAATACAATGCCATGATGCCTATCCAACTGGATCCAGGCCAGAGATCTGAGACCTCGAGAGCGGCTTTCCTGGTTTACCGCTAGCGCTTCAAGGGGTGTGGATAATGTGATCATAGTGGAAAATACCCCTGCTCAAAGCAGGATGAACTGCAATACTCATCAGGACCAAATAAGACTGTGATGGTCCCTAAGCATCCAAGTATACGCACGGTGCAAAACAAAAAACCTCCTAAGCCACACATAGAGCAAGTGGGGCCCTATAAAAAGTAATGGCCTGCTGGATAATAACTATGAAAGCCTGGACGCTCACTAGAACGTTCAAAACAAGTTACTCACTAATCACACAAGACAGAGTGTTCTCGGGAGTCTATATGGAAAGGATACGCGTATCGTACAAGAGTTGTAGGAAGGTTGTAAAAAGGAAAGATAAGATGTAAATCATTGATGATACATAGATATGTTCTTCTTGTTTGGTCGTGGTAGTGTTAAGTCAGTATGTCAGACTTAAAAACTACGGGCCACTCGCATCCCATAATGTGGCGGAAGCATGTTTATAAACCTGCTCTTGGCTTTGTTGGTCGACATGCCAAGGCAGTGGTAAGACAAAGATCAAACACCTTCGACTCTCCTCACATTCCTTACAGCACCCAACACACGTCATCTTTCTCACACAGACTCCTCAGACACAGGCTCACGACAATTGAGCTTGAAAGAAGTGGCCGGAAGTGACTCTAATTGTTCATTACTGCCCCATGGATAGATGATCAACTCTCATTTTTCCACTGGTCATTGCTCCTCTTGGTATAGTTAGTGACCCTGTCTGGTGTGTTTTTAGTAGACTCTCAGAATCTGGACTTTGGAAAATGGGATAACCACTGTGTCTCCATGATGTTTGGAGATCAAGATTTAGGGATGTCAGTCAGTTATCTTAGCTTCCACCATATTGGATGACCTGTCACATGTTTTTGATTGATAGCATCTTAAGGCCCCTCAGTGAGTGAACTTGCATTATATTGTTGACTGACCTTAGTCATGATTCCAATGACAAGGAGTTAATAAGCAAAGATGGCTCTGGTGGTAACTGCAACAGCCAAGCATGTCCCAGAGTCACATATGACAGTTTCCTATCTATTTTACCCAGAAAGGTATGAATGGGAAAGAGGAAAGGGAGAGCTCTCAAGGATATTTTCAATATATGTTTCTTGGATTTCTTCTTGCCATCCCAGTGTGCATTCATATGGATTGTACTCATGGACCCTAGAAGCCAGTTATGCTCAGTATGGAAGGTATTCTCTCTTGCATACCAGAACTTGTTTAGGCTTGCTGTTGTCAGATTCATCACTGCAGCAGTAGGGAAGAACCTTGGACAACAATATAAATATGGGCAGGCTGTAGAAAGGTAAAGCAACATGATGTGATCAAGCCATGCACCATCTTATCTCAACCATTTGGGCTATTTATCTGAGTTTCCTTTTATTGGACCTGAGAACTTATTAGATAAACCCATAGATAGAAAGGTACTGCACCTGACACCCTCATGTACAGTAGCGAGCAAAAGTATTGCACGCCGGTCATGTAACACACATTCCATTCTCCCTTCATTGTGAATCCACCTTTAATTAATTGAAATGTACTTCATTTGAACACACTATGTACTTAGACTATATATTTGGCATCAGGTAGCTATAATGCAAGTAACTCGAAGAAGTAGATGAATGAAGAACAAGA
>JAEUWL010000664.1:0-17870 GCA_018524415.1 Podaxis rugospora | reverse complement strand
TCCACTAATATACTTTGCACTCAAATGAGTGCATTTCGTCACATCCTTCAACACTCGGTATACTTGCCGTTTGCTCAAGCATTTGTGCCATGCCTTTGCAACCCGTTGCTCAAGTGCTGATGTTCAACCAAGCTCAAAGGGCTACTCGGCGACCTTCAACTGCCCCCGTTGTATTTGTTCTCGCTGACACGTTCACACGGCCAGCTTCGAACCTCCCACTGCCCGTATCCTTTGATCCCCAGGTCAGCACCACACATCCCCGTCCGAGACGTCATGCATCCTGCCCTATGCATCAATGAAATCTTGGATATTATTTTCCGCGACCCCGTCCTCCATTTCCACCTAGACGACCATGCATCGTCAAAGACACCATCCCCTGAAAGGGTATACAGGAAACACCCGCTGTTAGCTTTAGCATTGACGTGCAAGACGCTTCATGAACCTGCTATAAGGGCCCTGTGGTGGAGAATCGATAGCTTGGATAGGTTAGTCCGGACAATGCCCAGTGATGTAATCGAGGTCCTGGTTCCCCGTTGGCAGAAACCCAAAGCAACAATCGACGATCCCGAGCACAAGTGGGCGGAAACGGAAGAAAATATGGTTTTACAGCGGTTCGGTGGGACATGGCCGGCAGGGAGATGCATTGTGAGACTGTTTTCCCGTTGCATATCTTCCCAGTTTAAGAAAAATTTCCGTCAGATTTTCAAGAAAGCTCCTACGGAACAAGACTGGAAGATTTTTGAGCGCTTTGCCGGATACGTCCGTGAATTTGGAAGACCAGATGGTCCGCAAGACAAGTTCAGGCTAGAGGATGACATTCACCAGGCCTTACGGGCTCGCTACAGTCGCCCTGAGGCACCCATTCTCCCACACCTCCGTACACTCTCTTGCAATGGTTGCAGGCAGTGTCGCTATGCCAACCTCCTTTTGCCCCGGCACCTTCATACCTCCCTCGCGTCGCTGTCCTTACACGATGCTTGCTCTTCTTGTACGCTACCGCTCATCAAGGATGCGAAATATCTGAGCTCTGTGGTCAGTCTGAGGCATATTCACCTTGCAACCCAATATACACCACGGGACTTTTTCTCCTTCTCGGACTTTCTGATGGCATGCTCGAGCAGCAGACTCAAAAGCCTGCATGTATCTGGGGTCCCTGTGATGTTGGATGCGGTGAGGTTGGTCCTTCAATCGCCGGCATTGGAAGAATTTACTGCGACGGTTTCGTCCTTCGATATCGAGAAGGCTTTGGATCAAGAACCACGACCCCTCCTGAGGAAGTTTGAGGTTGAGTCAGAGATATCTGCAGAGGGCTCAGAAGCTGATGGGAGATCAGAGCATGACTTCTATTCGGAGTTGGTCGAGAGGCTGCAGGCGCCAGGCTTGGTCGACTTTAAGTTTGAAGGAGGATCGCCGCCTTTAGCTCATGATATCGAACGTTTATTGAAAGCGTTTGCAGAGAGCGAAAGTTTCGCAGACGAAACTCAAGGTTGGAGGGTACCCCGTATCAGATTATCACCCGCGTATTACAAGATTTGTCAACTCCCAAGGCCTCTGCCAAATACGCCCATTTGCACATTCTCCAATGCCCTCTATATCCTTTGCCAACCATCTCTTACCAACCCTACTCGATCGCGATTCTCCCAACTTTGCATATTGGACTTGTACGAAACGTCGATTGACATGACCGATGCCGAATTGGGGATTTTGGCAACAGCCTTGCCATACCTCAGGAAGCTGATCTTTTCCGCGCAGTCGTACGGTCGGGAGAAATCCAGAACAACCTTGGTTGGTCTTTGGCTCCTCGCGAAACGCTGTAAGGATCTCGACACCATCTCGCTGTTGATCGATGCCGCCTTAGATTGGGAGGTTTTCGGGGCCTTGACGGGTTTCACTGATGGCGCTGAAGACAAACTCGACGTGAGGTGGGAGAAACTAGCGCAGGGCAGGAACAACACTCTACACGAGCTCTATGTGGGAGAGTCTACAATTCAGGATGAAGACCTTGTGACCAATTTTTTTAAGCTGGTCTTCCCAGGGATTGTGACTTTGTGTTATACAGGCTCTCGGGAAAGGATCGGAGACATGAAAAGGTGGAGAGCAGTTAGACATCACACTGGATATAATCAGCCTTACACAGTTTGATCCATTTGTTTCCCATTGCTGTGTGTATGTATGGCTCTGTACACGGCTTTGACATTGTAATTTTCAGCGACACGATGATATATCCCTGAACGACCGCGTCTTAACATTTAGTTCCGCTCACTTTTTGACTCAAGGAGGAATGGCTTACAGGACTGATTGTGTCAATAGAATTTGGTTTCTGAACTTTCAGCCATTATTGAATCATTGCAGGGGTTGGCACCAACCTTTCTAACGTCCCGAAAGGTAGTGAATAATCTAGGTTCCACAGCGTGGTACCCACTGTTCACTCTGGTTAGGAGTTTCGGGTGTCCTTGCCGATTTGGTGATTCCTGGCATCGCAAAGATCACGGAGTGCGGAAAATTGATTTCCCATGGGAAGAATCTCCCCCGGTACTGTCGTCCGAATAACTCTTGTCCTACCGAGGAATTAGTGGTCATGGTTCTGAACGTTCAATGTCCAGGTGATTATACGCCACAGCCAAGTTTAACAGCGCCCCAATCGGTCCCCGATTAGTTTCCTGGGGGGTTTCGGAGCTAAGACGACTATGTATTGAACGCCAGAGCCTATTCTAAATTCGCTCGGCGTCGGTTATTAACACGAGCAGTGAGACGGGAAGAGAAAGCAAATGTCACGAGTATGCAACAATCACAATGCCCCAGGGAAGGTGAGAATGTGCACATATAAAAACATAAACAGAAGGAAGCAAATCAACCATGAGAGGAAATCCGAAAGAGATCTATGGGTGTTTCATCTGAGTCGGATAGCATGAGGAATTTAAACTTGCACAACCGGGAAAATGATGGAGTCAATCCGAATACGTCGCTAAAACTCTCTGTAATGTTGGACCATCGAGAGCGCGAAGACGAAGGCAGCGGTTAAATATCTTTTTGTCAACCTCGAACTGCACGCGACTGGCAAGGTGTTGACCAGCAACCAATGATTTGATCACTTCCGCTATTCTCCGTTGCTTATGAACGTTGATCAGAGGCTCGAGGTTCATCGAGTCAGGTAGTGGCGCTAAGGATGAGAAGACATCGGGCTGGAAGAGTGGATCAAAGGCATTGGTTAAAGGATTGACGCCAACGGATTGATGAGGAGCGGTGGGATCAATGAGATCGGGAAGCTTCCCTAAGCGATGTAGTTGGGACAGATACACACCTACAGGGGTGTCAGACAAATCCAATCTCTTGAAGACAGAAACATACCAATGAAAGGGATGCAAGCTGTTGGGACTTGTGGACGCTCAGCGTGCTTACCCTTGCCTTCTCCGCCGCCACTCACGACTGAAGCTGTGCTCGTTTCGACCGGTTTCGATTCGGCGATGGCATCGGTGGCTTGTCGAATAAATTTAAAGTTTTCCACACTGGAGGTGAACTGCTTCAAATCCTTCAACACACGGTTTTCGAAGATGCCAATACGGTGCCAAGCTGACTTGCTCATAGCTCTGTTAACCCACTCGCTTTGCAAGGCGGCAATGATGGCAGTCAGGGTATGAAAGTTGCTCTGGCCGTAGCATTTCTACGAGACATTCAGGATTGCTTCGACATATGGGAGAAACGCTCATACTCACCCAGGCGACGCGAACAAACTTTCCAACAATTATATGACGCTCACTCGGGTGTGTGAGAACAATCTCAGAAATGACAAAATTTGCCGTCAAGTTGAACCTGGCTCGCACCGCAGCCAGGGCACTCGTTTTCTCCGGGAACCGGTGCTCGGCCTTGAACCGTGCACGATCCTTTAAATATACCGTCCAATCAAGAATGTCAATCTCCTCCGTGCCTGCCCAGTCATCCAGAACCAGCTCCTCAAACCTAACACCCATGAAGAGTTCCCTGTCAATCATGGAGAAATGCTGTGCCAGGACCTCCGCACGAACACCAAGGATGAAGGAGCGATGTATGCGTGGAGGTATAGTGCTGCCGAATTTCGACATGGGTATCTCAATCCCGGGTTCTGATTGCGATACTGGTGATACCGGCATTCGGCTTTGTAAAATCTCCAGGGGCACCACATCTTCAGGAGAAGGTTTAGATTCAGTGGTCGTTGACGAGGTGGAAGGAGGGTCAAGTCCGGGTGGAGGGGGGATATCACGAGGTAATTGCTCAGACATAGGAGTATTAGCAGATCCTTCGTAAACCTTTTCGTACAAGCTTGACTCATTGAGCTCAGATGTTGGAGGGGTTGATACCCTCCGATCAATCTGGCTCGCAGATTCATCATCTATTGGCGTCGAATTCTCCCCTTCTACCTCCTCGTCACTGTCAACAGGGAAACGTGGTTCCTCGTCCTCGTAGTCACCGTTGGCCATGCGTTCCTGAATAACGCGCACCCATCCATTGACTTTCGAGACCTTCTCCTGCTGTCGTTCTGGGTTGATATGACCCTCCAAACGACGTAAAGCAGCTTCCACATCACCAGCTTCCTCATCATCGCTCAATGAATCGACGAGAGCATTCATTTGCCATTGTTGGATGTTTCCGCCCAGACCTTGGAACGATGCAGAAGACATACTAGAGCTCGAGGGTCCAGACACAACGGACGAGCGGGAGATCATGCCAAGGGAGGACACCGTTTCCGGTCTTGGGACGAACTCAAAGTCGCGACGGAGTGGAAGCTTGCGAGGTGGTTTTCGCAGACCCGGAGGGACAGACGGACCAGGTACGTTCGCCTCAGATGAGGAATCAGACAGGTCCAGATCATCCAACGAGGCAATATCAAACTGCCAACGTGAATCATTAAGAGGCGGGAAAGTTGGAGCCTGACCAAGTTCCGACAAAGGGATACCATAGGATGTTGTGGAGGTGGTTTGCACCGAGATAGGTCGTTCGAAGGATTCAATGGAATCGCCCTTGCCATCAGCTTGAACAGGGGTGGATTCCCGGGGTTGCGGTTGCGTGTCTCTGGGTGGCTTAATGGGTTGGTCGATGCTATCCCGTGTAGCTTCAGCGTAATCTGGAGGGGGGGTCGTTTCGGGGGCGGAGGTATCCGATACATTAGATGCAGGGCCAGAAGAAAGCGCGGGTGGGACAAAGTGTGAGAGAACGGGGGTTGCGGCATCCTCTCCTGAGGGATATGGAGAAGCCTGCGAGGGAGCTTTCGTTTGGAGGAGAGGCACTGACGGCTTTGGTTGCGGAGGAGAAGATAATGGAGGAGCAGGGGTGACTAGTGCTGACTGCGAGGAGCTGACGAGGGGTCGACGTCGCCTGGCTTCGGCGGCTCGAAGGTAGGTTTCCACACCGCCATTGATGGTTAACAAATCCTTGCCGACATTAAGGTCAAGATCAAACGCGGAGACATCAGCACAAGCGCTAATGGGACTGCGGCTCATTGAGCGTGAATTGAGGACTCGGGTCCAACGACCCAAGCGCCCGATGGTCTTGACAAAAGCGCGCGATAGGGCACTTTGATGGATAGGAAGAGCTGGGAGCGGGGTGGTTGTTGTATCGTTATTAGAAGAGGGACCAGGCGCATGGTCAGTACGATGAAGAATATTTAAAGAGGAGATGGGAAGAGGGGTCGGTCTCGTTGGGGTAATCCCGCTTGTGAGGTTCGTCGCGACCGCGATATTGGCATTAGCAATATCATTTCCGGAGGTTTCAGGAACATGAGCTTCCTCTGGAAGGAAATCAAGATCCAGATCAGAATCTTCTGCTTCTTCCATTGCCTTTTTGGTCACAATTTCCGCGAACTTTTTGCCGAGTACATGATCCTGTGGCTGGACAGGCTTCTCAGGCTTAGATTTCGATGACCTGATCTGAGTATGGGCCTGTTTGCACTCTTTTGCAACCTTGATCAACCTCTTAACGATACCCTGGGTCAAGAGAACAATGAGTGGTGTATATGCGAAAGATGCAAAGCACGCACCAGTCCATCAGAATTCTTCTTGAGGACAGGATCTTTGAGGAGGGAATTCAGCCATTTGGTTATAAGTATGCGGAGTTCACGGTTTGGCAGGAAGTCGACAGTGAAGAATGTGAGTAGCCAGTAACGGATCGCAACAAAAGTCCGAACGCGTACAATGCGTCGAACTTTCTCGTCTTGGGGTGAAACTGGCTTCTGCAAAGCCCAGTGGAAGCGGCAAATGAGCAACTGGCACAAGTCAATTGCGCTGACATATGTTCGATAGGTTAGGAAGAAGTTAAGTAATTCGTCATAGTTGAGATCACTAGTAAGCTGAGCAATCCAGCGTTCGATGGTAGCAGCGAGTAAAACCTTTGGGGCAGGTGATCCTGTGGTAGAGCCACGGCTAGCATCCGACTGACGAGTCTTGGCTTTACTTCGTCGTTTCGATAGGCTCGAAGAAGTGCCGGCGGAAGCGTCAGTGAAGCTGTCGCGTGAGATCGAATGATCATCATGGTCCAAGTCTGGATGAAGTTCCCCCCAAATGACAAAACGGGGATCGTCCCGTGGAGCAGCTGTGTCATCAGCTGACAAGGAGAGTTTGATTACCGTCGTGTCGACCGTCTCTGGAGAAAAGCGATCGAGGAGAGGCAAGCCCCGGTAGGTCTGTAACACATCAAAAACTCTTGTAGAGTATTGGGTCAACGCGGTGGTTTCTGCGGAAAGGGTGTACGCCTCATCCTGTTCCCCTAGAAGTTCAATGTCCAATATTGAGGAGCGAATCTTAAGAGCCGAAGCTGGACGAGTTGGTTCATCGCCGCAGACAGTGAAAGAAATGGCAGAGTCTCGAGTTGGGGGAGAGCGAGCATCTATCTGACGTGCTGTCTGAGTGGATTCGAACGAATGTTTCTCCTGCAACTGTCGTGAGGGTAGTGATAAACCAAAAGGGTACTTGAGGGAAGGGGAATCAAATGCCACGCCAGGTCCGAAGGGGTGTTGGATGATTGGACGGCTATCGAAAGCCATCTGAGACCCATTGAGGCTCAGGTCCTGAGAAGAGTGACTGGTTGAAGACGGCAGTGGGTCACACCAGTCCATGACCTGCCCGAAAATATCACCTCGCCTCGGCAAAGGGTAAGCAGTCTGGATATTCTGAAGGTAACGGGGGGCGTCAACAGATGTAACACTCTGAGAGTGAGTTCGGCTAGACGTGATGATTTTAAGTTGGGGACGATGGACTCCTCCAAATTCGGTTAGATCAGGTATGGATCGAGTTTTCCTCAGCCTTCTCAATCCGGACCCTTGGGTAGAAACACTTCCGTTTTTGAACATGACAGGAGGCAAAAAATGCATGCTCATTCTGGATCGGCGCTTTTGGTTCGGTGAATACGAGTCAGTGGATGATTTGGAGATTGCATTACGCGATGATGCCGGTTCTTCGATACCGGGCGCGGATGCGGCAGGTGCCATCTGATCACGGAGCCTATCCAACAAGTCAATATTCACAAATAAGTAGGTAGGAAAGGTATCGCTAACTTACCCGACTCTATATCGCTGTTGTCCGTGTTGATTTACGAAACCTGTGATTGCATACGGGGAGCGAACTTGAACGTTGACACCATACTGTTGGTCTAGCAGTTTCTTAAATCCTCGAGCCGCTGAACCGGAGGGCGTGTCAACGAAACTTCCATCAGCTGGTTTTTCGTTGGTGGTACCACAAAATATTTCAGCGTAAGATTACCGTCGGAGATTCATCAGACGACTCACCTGCAACGACGATCGCGGCAGTGGCTATGTCGGGGGTAACCGTCGAGGTGTTTCCGAGATCTGCGACAAGTTCGGACAAAGTGATACCAGATTTACCGGCAAACGGAGCTGGGAGTGGGAAGAGGAGCCGAGGGGCAGATAGAGGTGTGGATGTGACGACAGGGGGGGTGGACGGGGATTCGACAAGGGAAATTGTCTTCGAAGCCTCGGGCGGCGGTATATCGGAAGGGGGCGGGGACGATGGCATGCTTTCCCCCTGTGACGGCGCTGGGATAGGCGCCTCGACTTGAGGGAGGTCGCCCGGAGTTTCCACCAGATTCGAAGTCATTGTCCAGACGTCGCAAGGTCGTTACGCAGAAGCACAGAGTTGGAAAAAAGGATAATTCAAATTAACATGCTCCGGAAATCAGAAGAAAAGTCGTGAGCAGTCGAGGGAGGCCAGCTGGTCTCGTATGGGCTTGTGGATGAGGGCCTGACGAGAGCGGTGAGATGGAAGGATAGGAGACGGTATACAAGACGGGGAAGGTTTAGAGAGCAAAGAAAAGACAAAGAAATGGGGAGCACGCCGGAGAAGTAGTCGTGGTCGTTGTGGTCGTCAAAGGTGAGGGAAGAAAGCTCCAGGGCGGTGAGCCTGATTCAACAAGATATGACAATAAATAAATAATCCATTTTGGTTATCATCCCACGTGAGATGGCTCCTTTCCATTTTGTCAGATGGGAGAAAGCGCGATGTTCTTACTCTCTGTTGTTCTTCCATGTTGAGCGCAGTCTTGTGACTCATGATGAGAATCGTCCATTCACAGCTTCGTGGAAGAACAGTCTCAGCGCAACATAAATTGTCATTTGTTGAAATTACATAATAGCAACAAGGCTGTTAAGCGTGACTGTCGTGACGTCGTTGCTTGTGACAAACGCGTCGCGGTGTGATATCTATCTGCATTGCCCACTTCAATCCCACGAACACCCTTGTTTCCTTCATCACTTAGCGATATACCCAGGAACCCAGTATGTCCATTGTAACAATTAGGGTGTGTATACTGAATCTTTCTCCAGTATCAATCATAACCCGAGGCGGTACTCTTGACAGAACGTGGAATTCATCAACAATCCAGCCCGGTTTTTAGACGTTTACCGTTTTCGCGTGACCTTTGAATGCATTGCGCCGCTCAAAGATGGCGAGCATGATCCCCAATTGCTGCTTCATATGCATCTTTGACCCATCATAAACATAGATCTCGAGTGGAAACTCATTTACGTCTCCTCACCTGGCAATGAGGAACTCGACCAAGAACTTGACGACTGTCTAGTCGGACCTGTCCCTGTCGGCGTTAATTCTTTCGAATTCGAAGGTTCGGCACCTGATCCATCAAAAATACCACCAGAGGATGTTCTTGGTGTTGCTGCCTTGATTCTAACGGGCTCATACAAAGACCAAGAATTTGTACGGGTGGGATATTATCAGAATACAGAATATGATAACGAGGAGATGAAGGAGACACCACCACCCAGAATCATGTTTGATCGCCTGGTGCGCGACATCAGTACAAAACCTCGTGTAACTCGTTTCCAGATCAAATGGTGAGTCATGCTCGAACAACAATTATTGCGAACCCTCGACTCATTTCTTCTGATCTGCAATGCAGGGATGTGGCACCGCCGACACGGGTGCTCGCCTCTGCTGGAGCTGTAACATCAGCGCCGGTCCCATCTGCAGACGATCTCGACGATTCTGAAGACGTGGATGACAAACAGATTGGTACTCAAATGCAATTATAGTCTATGTGTTATTTATCTTGCACGTTGGTGTGTCATGATCATTGGAATGGTCAATAGTGCACAGGTCGTATAAACTGGCAGAACTAATAATTACATAGAAGAGTGAAGTCCGGAAAATCTGTTCAGTCATCGAGATCAATCATGTTTTCTTCTCCATCGTTTTGTTCAACTACTTTTGCCTCAGAAGTTTGATGCCCTTGACAACCCGGTGTCTGAACATTGTGAGCGCCGATCGGCACCACCACCCCCGACCGAACTTTAGGCCCTGGTCGTGGCCCAAGAGTAATTTCTTTACGAGCCTTGTGAATATTTTCTAAGGCATCCAGCTGATCAACAAACCTCAGTAGAAGCACTACATCAATTACAAGCGCGAACATCACCTTGCTTTGGATGGCAACATTGTTTGGCTTCTTAGGTTGCCCGACCTTGACAGTAGGATCAAATCCGAGTTGCTTGACGACTTCAGCCCTGAACGCACTCTTGCCCGAGGGCGGTGGCTCATCGTCGTTAATTATCTTCCCTTTCCGGCTGGGGTCCCCTGGTTTCATGTTACCATTCAAAATCCTGCTCGCCTCTCTTGCCAGCATCACCGCCTTCATTCCGTCCCGATCCCTTTCTAGGAGTGCCTTCAATGCGCGGTCAGCGTCACCGACGCCCTTCCTTTGTGCCTTGGCCTGGCCCTCCCTTCCCACCACCTCCCCGACGTACATGTTACGGGGATCGGCATTAGATCCACTCACAACATGCCCAGAAATCACGTACGTCGACCCACGGATCACCTCCTCCGGCTTCAGTCCCCATTGCCGCACCGGATCGTACTGGGCTTTGCGTTTGTGTACTGACGTAGTAGACATCCCTGATGTTCTACGGGCACCGGTGCGGATCAATTAGTCCTTGTGAAATTTTGAGGTCGCCGAGACGCACCCGGCTGAGAACTCAGCTCTTCCCGCACGCCGATGCTGAACAGCATTTTGCAAATGGTATTCGCATACATCGCTAACCCTCTTGTCGCACCAACTCCCGCATGCCTTTCCATCGCGTTTGACAACGCTACACATCCCAAGATCTCGAGAACGGCCGATGATTGCGATAGAGTCCGCCGACTCCGGGGTCAGGGCTAGGATGTTGTTCACTGGGTGAGGAGTTTCTTGTGAACGCTGGTTGAAGGCGTTGTCAACTCAGAGAGGATCTGACCAACACTCGACCCACCTGGAACGGCTTTAGAATCTTCGGGTTCAACAACGCAATCACATCGCCCTCCTTAACCTTGGCCATCGTTTCGAAGGCACCGCGACTGCCACCCTTGTACAACTTTCGCGGTTTCTGATCATCCCCCATTTGAATTAAATCAAATCCATCCGCCTCGAACAGTAGTAGCGTCAGAAACGCGTCGCCGCGGATGACAGATTGTGCTCCATTGACCGATGACTTTGACCGTGCACCAAAGTCGATCAACTTGAAATTGACATACTTTTTGCCAGTGGGCTTTTTGACTTCATCTTCCTTATTCTTGTCCTTCTGCCAAGGCTTCTTATCTTGCTGTTCGTCAGGATCCAAAGCAACAGGCGCACGTGTAAGCTTGACAGGACCACGCTCCGCGACAACAGCAATTGTAACCCAATCGCCGAACAAGGGAACGTCATAACCTTGTTTATCTGGCTGTAGCCGGATGATGGAATAAAGTCGCGAAGGTGAGAGGTAATAACGAGCTGTCATATATTCCTGAAGGTCTTCATGTGATAATGTCCGACTTCTATGAGCATACTCAGTATCCCCTAGAATCTTGATAGCCGAGTCAATGAATGACTAACGAAAGCCGTATTCCAGAGTGCGGTTCCAGTTGTTGAAATTTGGGGTCATCAGAAGGCGGTGCAAATTCATACGGTCCACGTTCAAGATCCTCGATCAATGCAAGTCGATCATCTCGTTTAAGACTAGGGCCCGCAGAGCTTTCAGGATCCCCCACAGGTTGATTAAACCGTGTCGTGTCCGAGAATGCAGATGTTCTTGCAATAGTGTCGGGGACAGGACTTCGGCTGGTTTGACTCTTCACCTCAGTCAACTTGCTAAGAAATTTAGATGGTCCATAATCGGGTCCTTCCGCCGCCTGCGTAGATGATCTGTCGGACGATGTAGCTCCAGAAGTTTTGGATCGTATTTGCTTCTGGAAAGACGGTTGGCTGATTTTGGGCTGCGGCTGGCTGTTCTTCGCCCTCTCTATTCGACGTTTCTTCTCTATATAAATTTCAGTATGATATAAGAGTACGAATGAAACAACTCACTCGGGGAAGGCGTCGCAGGTACCAAAGTAGTAGGTTCTGGCTTTTTCCTTTTCGGAGAGCTAGGTGCCTTCCCAGAGCACTTCCGCTCGTCCGGGATAGCCTCTAATTGGGCCTGGAGAGCCGCAATTTGTGCTTTGAGTTCCTCTTGTTTCTTCTGCACAGCATTAGTCCGCGACGTCGAGGACTCCATATAGTAGTAGTAACACGCGAATTAATGAGGCACCCTAGTCGCGTTGCGCGTTGTTATGGTTTATGTACGACTCACGTGATAGCCCATCACAGATATTCACACGCTTGACCTATCTTATCGACTCTCCTCTTGGATCGGAAGCCCGGAGATTAACCAACATAGACTTACCGTTAACCCAATCAGATTTCTGCATACTCTCGGACCGCCGCAGTAACCGATGCATGAGGTAGCACTGCGATATCCAAACCCGCGAACGAGTAGGAACCTTGGAACAGGGTCACCGAATTTACCACACAAAGCAAGTCTTAAGTATTAGTGTGATTCATCCGCCAACGGCTCACTGAAGCCGCCCAAATCCATCTTAACCCCAAACTACATGGTGGCTCCCCAGCCTCCGTTCAGTCCTTCCATTTATTCCCAACCTAACAACTGTCCATCCACATGATACAATTATATTCAGATTCACGCCCACATCTCTCCTTGACTTATATCCCATTGGCATGGCTGCTAAGTCATCTCACTTTTACCCCCGCCCTCAAGCCTTGACATTCCTTCTCCCTGTGATTTGCACCTTTGGGGATTCAAATTCGCACTCCGGTTGTAAATTTCATACACATTCCTTGCCTTCCAACCCCAACCCCAGTTCAACCCCGCGTTTCTATTATACTTCCGCACGGTGAGGGCAGCATACTAAAATCACTTCTAGTGGACCCACAAGTAGGGATTCACACGTGACTCGATCGCCAAAAGTTGGTGGGTGGCGATTATCTAATCACCTCATTGGTCTTTCTGATTTCGAGTCAGGCAGGCGACAAACCTTGCTATTGCTTACCACCACAATGCCAGGCGACGAGACACTCCAGAAACGCGAACAAGACTCTGAGTCAGAAGAAGAAGACGATGACGAGCTCGAACAGGTCCCTCATGTCGACGTTGACGTTACAAAACTCAACCCCCTATCGCCTGAAGTTATCTCAAAACAGGTGTGTGTCTCCGAAGTTCTCGTGTATCCCCGCGATCTCATTGAGCCTTTGCGCTGTCCGATTTGTAGGCAACAATCAACCTTGGTACACGACATCCTACTCTATCCTCGGAGAACTATCCCCTTGATTCACAATTTGATTGAATATCGTATAGGTACCATTGGCCATGTCGCCCATGGTAAATCAACAGTAGTAAAAGCAATATCCGGGGTCATGACAGTTCGCTTCAAAAACGAGCTCGTCCGTAATATCACCATCAAGCTCGGTTATGCTAACGCCAAAGTGTGTCTCTAATCCCCTCATGTCGATGGTTGCACTAATCTGATCACCTCAATTCAGATCTACAAATGTGAAAACCCCGCCTGCCCACGACCAGGCTGTTACAGATCATATCGTTCCGATAAGGAAGATAATCCACCTTGTGAGCGACCGGGATGTGGTCACCGCATGAAACTCGTCCGCCATGTTTCCTTCGTCGATTGCCCCGGACATGATATCCTCATGGCTACAATGTTAAACGGTGCTGCCGTCATGGACGCCGCTCTTCTCCTCATCGCCGGGAATGAAACATGTCCTCAGCCTCAAACCTCCGAACACTTAGCCGCCGTTGAGATCATGAAACTCGAAAATATCATCATTCTGCAAAACAAGGTGGATCTGATTAAGGAGGTTCAGGCATTAGAGCATCAAAAGAGCATATCTGCATTCGTGAAAGGTGAGCAAACTTCCTCTTCATTCACTCAGACGGAATCCTCACAAAAATAACAGGCACTGTTGCCGAAAACTCCCCCATCGTCCCTATTTCTGCCCAGCTCAAATACAACATTGACGCCGTCAATGAATACATCGTCAAACGAATCCCCATCCCCGTCCGCGACTTTTCCTCAGACCCCAAACTCATCGTTATCCGCTCCTTCGACGTCAACAAGCCCGGTGCTGAAGTTGACGAACTTAAGGGTGGTGTTGCTGGTGGTTCTATCCTTACGGGCGTGCTCCGCCTCGGGCAGGAAGTCGAAATCCGACCGGGTATAGTCACCAAAGATAGCTCCGGCAAGACAAAGTGCAAGCCGATCTTTAGTCGCATCTTGAGTTTACATGCCGAGAACAACTTGCTGCAGTTCGCCGTCCCGGGTGGATTGATTGGTGTGGGTACGAGAATTGATCCCACACTCTGTCGTGCCGACAGGTTGGTTGGTCAGGTATTGGGTGCTGTGGGCAAGCTACCCAAAATCTACACAGGTAAGCGCGCAAACACTCCCACACTCATACGTTTCCTCATTTCCGTTCCTCAGAACTCGAAATCAGCTTATTCCTCCTCCGTCGTCTCCTCGGTGTCAAGACCGAAGACAAGAAACAAACCAAAGTCTCTAAACTTACCAAGGGCGAGCTGCTCCTCATCAACATCGGGTCAACATCCACCGGCGGCCGTGTGCTCTCCGTCAAGGCTGACCTTGCAAAGATCCAACTTACGTCACCGGCATGTACGGAAGTGGGCGAGAAGGTCGCCTTGTCCCGTCGTATTGAGAAGCATTGGCGTCTGGTCGGATGGGGGAGCGTGCAGCGCGGCACGGTGTTGGAGGTGGATTAGAGACGTCCGTGGTGATGTAGTCAGTTGGTTGTTGGCAGCTGTCAGATCTTTCCTAGATCGCATTCCATCATCTGTCTTCTCGAATCCCACAGCAAGGTCGCACCACTGTGAGCCAGATTGCATATTAGCCCCTAACGATATATGAGAAGACCCGTGTGTTCATATTCGTACATCTAGTCATTCAGACAACCGAGGGCTCCTCTTAGGTTAGTCGATCAATATACTGCAAGGATTGGAGGGGATCGGGGAGCATATCTATCAAGAGCCCAGAGTAACCGCAAACATGTAACCCGCCTGATCTCGGACCTTCCAGACAGAGGACATAGGAAGAACGGAAGGTCCAAGACCTGGGAGCATCGTTCCTATCAGTGAGTTCTGCCAACAAAGGAGGCAAGACACATCTGGAATTATTACACACTTGATTCTGTTCGCGAATAATTGAAAACTGATAGGTCTGTGCAAGCAGAGCGACATGTCAATCACCCAGAATCCAAGCGTCCAATTAAAGTATAAGTCGACATGTGGAACTTGATTACAGGAATCGCAAGACCTAGTGCCTGCCCTCTCCGTATCGTTGTAGCGTGTTGGCAGGTCATAGCTGTAATAATAGCTCCGACGCAGAAGAAACGCCGGCTGCTCGGTGGCATGTGGACCCGAAACATATCATCATCCTGTCAAGGACCTAGGAAAGAAAGGTCTGTTGATATGCGCAAATCAACGATACAGAAAACGAAACACCCTAGCATGATAGTCCACTACGACTGTTGGGGATCGATCCGTCCCAGCGCTCTGTACGCCAGCTCGGCCCCCGACGTACATCGTCTTCTAGGCGGCGGATTCGGGAATGAAGGTACCAAATCAAGCTCTTTGATATCCACACCCGCGAAATCCTTGTTCTTCACCTTTCTTGTCTCGATCTCACGTTTAGCAAGCCAGAGGTGTGCGAGATACAAACAATCTTTCGCCTAAAAGACCGTAAATCAGTACCGATCACTCACATGAGGTGCGATAAAGGAAGAAGACAGACACATACCACGACGAACAATCCCAACCCAATTGAGTTTCTCCACCACACCGGATCCAACTCTGCCCACGTCTTTGTACCGCCCCACAAACTCCCACAGACAACTTTTGCCAGATGCCCTAGTTTTCCGCCAAAGCCGATAGTACCATTATTGTCACTCGGATATGCATACACTGATGGCGGCAAACCATTCAACAGTCGCCGGTGTTGTTTGACCCCGAGGAACTCGCGGAGCAGATGTGAATATTTCGAGAGGCGGAAGAGGAGTGTGCCCATGACATTCGAAATATATGGGATCAGAAGGGCACCACCTACACGCCTGCCCAAGGATGTTGCGTTGATTTCAATGAGACGTTCTGCTGCTGCCAAATTCGCTACGTTGGGGTCTTGTGGTGCCTCGTTGGCATTATCACCGTTGCGATTGGGGTTCGCGTTTGCATTGTTGGCAACATTGGGAGCACCAGCAGCAGCATCATCATCCCCATGTCCTTCCTCCAACACATCCACATTCTGCTCATTCCCATTCGCATCTTGCACGTTTGCTCTGATCCTTATCATGAAGGGGCCCTCATTAAGCTGCAACCCTAGCCTTCCTCCCCTTCCACCCTCGCTCAATTTCCCACCTAAAAGCCACAAGGCAGCCCGCTGCAACATTTTCCTATACACCATTCGCACGACGGGAGCAATGAATAATCCGAAGATGACAGGAGAGGGTGGCCACGCGCGCAGACGGGGTGAGTGGGGCCGATCACGTTTGTGCCATGGCTCGTGATGCATCCATTGGTGCGCGACCGGTGATGGTGGCCAGACGAGGAGGATGGGGAGGAGTGTGGGAAGGGACGTTTTTGGGGATGCGGAAAGGCGGGAGGAAATCAAGGAAATGGGGAGAAGGGGGAGATTGATGAATGCCGTCCAAGGCCAGTTGGAGGGGTCATCTGTAAGGAGCATGTCGAACATTCTAACAGCCTTTATTAGCGACTGCATAGGAAATGGGATGAGGACATACTCCTTGCCGACATACTGTCTGACTGCCCAAGCACCATATGCAGTCAACATGATATACACACCTACAAAGCCAAAGAAATTACATCAGTAAGATCCACAACACCCTCCCTCTCACAGGAAGTGCTGCACGCACCCGAGCCCATGACACCCATAACACCCGCAACGCCGACCAAGGTAAACATCCCACCCACTTTCTGGAGTACGCGATTTCCCGCACTGAGGACATCAAGCAAAATAGACTTTTCGCTCTCGAGTTCATAAATTGCGCCGCACTGCGGACATTTGAGCGCATTTTGTGCTCGTGAGGAGTTACCTTGCGCAGACTGGATCCATTGAAGCAGACAAGATTCGTGTGCTATGAGCGTACAGTTGCATGGATGCGTCCAAGGCCGTGGAGGGCCTTCGTGTACTGCAGGAGAATATTCGGGTGAGTGTGGTCATCGGTTGGAGTGACGGAAGACAGACCTGCGTCGTATGGCTCCTCTTCACGACAGATGTAACATAGTTTGACCTACGATCTGGTTAGTGAATCAGATTTGCAGGGTGCGGAAGACATTACTCGAAGGTCGTCGACGGTGGGTACACGGGAAGCAGACATCATCGTCTGAGGACAAGCTTCATTACATTCTCACGCATATAGCTTGTGACACCGCTCACGTCACCTGTCTATGGAATATTTCAATTTATACCCCATCCAGTCAATTGAACCCACAAAACATTGTTCTGGTTCCTCGCAATCCAGAATCTGACCAGAATATCAGTATTTTAAGCTTCGTCGCATGTCAAATTTTTATGACTCATAATTTCACAGCCTGTGATGTATATGGAATTTCTCTGCACTAGAAGCCCACAAGTCCAAGATCTGATTTCTCTCTGTCGGTCTCGATGATAGCCAGCATAACCACCGAGAACGCCTACACTCCACCAAGTACCTCGTCAACCACGATCCGGCCAAGTTATACAACTCACCATCTCTCAGTCTAGGAAACGCATCAGTGATTATCCTTTGCGAATCTTGAAATTTAGCTCCCGAATCATCCAATTATGATGAATCACATCAGGATCGGGAAAGAGTGAGTGTTGGTAACCCATCTCTGTATTGATTGACCACGCGAATGGCTCGTTTGCTAGCCCCTCCAACAGCTCTCTCCGTACCATATCTCAATACGGTATCAACATTAGCCGCGTTCAAAGTTGGCTGTAGCTGTAGCTGCAGCTGTAGCGCGACTTGTAGCGCGCTTAGTAATACAGATTTGTAATCGATAATTT
>JAEUWL010000017.1:0-18197 GCA_018524415.1 Podaxis rugospora | reverse complement strand
GACCATATCCAGACGGATCCATATAGGCGGGTTGTTCTGGTTGTTGACCATAATACGGTGGCTGGGCTGGGACGGGTGCATGTGCTTGCTGAGCTTGAAACTGATTCTCGGCTGCTAGGCCAGGGGTAAAGAGCTGGCCACCGACAGGCTGAGGTTGGGGACCAGGTGGGGCATACATGGGATCGGGTACGACATCCGCGGCACCGTAGTATGCCTGGGTTTGGCCAGGAGCGTACTGACGCCTTTTGGAATGGTGATGGGACGGCGCGGCAGCAGTGATTGGAGGAGTTCCTGAGGGAACAGGAGCCTGGTGTTGAGAAACGGGAGGCTCCCATTGAGTGTGACCAGTCGCGGTTTCTGTTGATCCTGGGTTTAGAATTATCCCAACCACGAGACAAGTCGAACTGACCAATGAATAAGTATCGCTGGTGCTCAGGATTCCTACGAAATTGTTAAGTTGTATTTTGTGACGATAACGGGTGAAATACCATTCTGCAGCCCATCCAGGGGGTAGCTGTTGGGCCGGGGAGGACATTGTTTAGAGAGAAAAGATTATGGGAGGAGGTATTAATTGGCAAAGCCCATATCGCCACGTCCTATCCCAACACTCACAAACACGTTGCATCACAGCCACAAACAATCACTGCCGTGGTCAAGTAAGTTACATGGAATCCAATTGATCTGCTATTACCCAGCAATTGCAGCGTATATCTAACTAGACTCATCCCACCGCCGATTCCGTGGCTGTAGATGGGTGACTCTTCATCTTCTTTTTTAGTTCCAGACGCTTAAGCAGCACGCCCGTACAACTCTCCAGGGACCGGGCTTCTTCATCAGTTGCATCCGCACATCCTCCCCATCGAATTCTGAGGTTCTCGTCAATCAAGAAGACGTAACCGACCCGCGAGTTTGTCATTCCAAGAGCATCACGGACATACTCCATATTCTGACTCGACACCAAGTATGTCGGCTGAAGCTCCTTTGGAATTACCTTGCGGAGGGAATTCAAAAATATATTGACAAGGAAAGACTTGAGAATGTTCTCCTGGAGGTTGACTTGAACATATTGATAGAGTGGATGTGAGGCATACCGCGCATGTGTTGGGTCCACAAAACCTTTGGCGTTGATCTTGGCTTGTGAGGCTCCATGAAGGGACTTCTGAGGGCAGCTTGACTCACCTCGGAAACCCTTGTGCTGAGCATAGCCAACACAGTGACCTTGCCAAAGCACATCTCTGTCGTATTTTTGGTCGAATCATCGTCTAGGCTTTTTCCGGCAACATTCGGAAGGTACAAGGCTTTCTGAGGTGGATGTTCATTCCTGAGGATGTGCATAGCGGAGGATACTCACATCCTCGCGGATGAGGACCTTGGGGGCTATCCATGTCTTGCCGCCGTGCTTCCGGGTCATATTCAAGTCATGAAAATAGCCAACACTGGCCTCCTTTATTCTAGGCAACGACGTTGGTCAATGTACACCCAAATAGAGACACTATGTAACGAACAGGTGTCTCCGCTGGGCCATGCGAACATCTGTGTCCATAAGCTCTTTCAGACGATCCGTCGTACTCTTGATGATGGTCGTTGGTCGTTCTCGGACACCGAGTGGACGGCTGAGGGGTGGTAGAGTATCCTTGTTGGGCGGACGGGAACCTTGTTCGACAGGAGGAGGATCATTAGGAGACTTTGGATTGGGAGAGTTGCGGAAATGGGGGGAAGAAGAGAAGGAGCGGGCCAGGAGTCTGTTTTGGATGGGGTGCACTGGCCATGCAAACAAGACCATTTTGTTGAATGCGACAAAATCTCGTCTCGTGTCCAATTTTTTGGTGACCGCGTCTGTCACGTGAGGCTGTCCCCACAAACACATAAATTGACGCGCTTACTCGCCCTTTGTTGATCCACCTGTCCTTCCCCTTAAACCACCACCACCCTCGCCCCAACTTGCCTCTTCCTCTTTTCATAACCACTTACTAACAGAAATGGTGTGTTCTTTTGTCTTGGTCCTCCGTAGCTCATTCTGATTTGGCTTTTCTAGTCTGGCAAGGGTGTGTATCCCGAGTTACTATTTATCGGTGAACATATTCATTTGTTTTCCAGGAAAATCCGGAAAGTCTTCTGGTGGCAAGGCTGGTGCCGACGGCAAGTCTCAATCCCGTTCCGCAAAGGCCGGTCTCCAATTCCCCGTCGGCCGTGTCCACCGTCTCCTCAAGAAGGGTAACTACGCACAACGTGTCGGTGCTGGTGCACCTGGTATGTCTTAGTTCATCTCCAATCATGGTTTCTCATTTGACCTTGGTCCCTTCTAGTTTACCTCGCTGCCGTCCTTGAGTATCTCGCTGCCGAGATTCTCGAACTTGCAGGCAACGCCGCTCGTGATAACAAGAAACAACGCATCGTCCCTCGTCATCTCCAACTCGCCATCCGAAACGATGAAGAGTGAGTCTATGTTTCACCAATGTATCCCGATCACCTTTTTGACTCGGTCTTTAGGTTGAACAAGCTCCTTGGTGATGTTGTCATCTCCCAAGGTGGTGTCGTACCTCATATCGCCGCTGAGCTACTGCCCAGCAAGTCTAGCAAGGGCAAGAAGGAAGGCGAGGAGGCATAGAGTGATGTTACTATCTACTATTTCATGGTTTAATCTATATTCTCTGTTGTTCGTTTTGTTGGTCTTTGTATCAATGTAATTCTACCTGTACGGACTCTGTCCTACTCAATTTAGTCGCCACAATTCGACGAACTTGAGAGTGACTAATTGTTGACTTGGTCCGTGTGAGAGTATGTGCCTGCTGTTTGACCTTGTTGACTCTCTAGTCCTCGAAATTAGTGTCCCTTGCGCACCAAATCCTGTCCGAACGACGACACAAACTCGTGCCCATGGGTTGGCTGAGTCCTCCTGACCGACGAGAAATCACTCTCCTTCTCTTCTGCATTGCTGTATACATACTCGCATTTAATCTAGAAACGTCTCTCCAACTTCTCGGCGTCGACTCAGTCGCCACCAGTGGTGCCGTATTCAGTCGCATTGGTCTAGGGAAAACCAGGGCAATAGATCGTGATGGCCGCAAACCATCTGGCTGGCGAGATATACTTGAACTCGACATCTACGGTGACTGGGCATGGGACGAAGGTCATGTGGCTGGCAACGGTGACGAAAGGACCCAACGAGTGGGCACAGATCGACATGGGGCTACCTGGGTCGGTAGGTCCGAAATAGGCGAGGTGTCAGGTAAGCTATTTGGCCAAGTGCCAGTGGACCAGGCCCTGCGCTGGTGGAGGGACGATGTTCCCCAGACCAAAGTTCTAAAACACACTGCTGGTTCGTCTCTTAACGATTTATTGTATACCTTTGTTGACCCATTCACTAAGGTTACACTGTACTGGACAATGTGTTCATCTACAACGGTGGCGTGTATCTTGTCACTGACGATACCACCGACTTTCCCCCTATTTCTGCCATTACCTCCTCCACTGGCCCAGGTTTTGGACGGTGGTCTCTCATGACGAGAAAACAAGCTGTGGGCCTCTTTGGTGGATTTGGTGGAGTGTACGTATGGTTTTCTGACGCCTTCTAAACCTTTGCTCACAGACCTGCTTAGGATTCGTGGCGTTTCCTGGATGGCAGCCGATAGCATACCCCGTGAGTCCATGCATGCATCATTAGGTTTCTGGCGTATACTGAAACCGTTCTTAGACAACTCTACACTACTAGCATTATGGAAGACCTACAGTTCATTGGACAAAACGATAGACTCCGAAGGACGCACACGTCTCGCTCCTCCGCACCGCCTCATCTTCCCCCACAACCAATTTTTTACGGACCCAGATCCAGAAGTCCAAGAGAACACAACCAGACGACGTCGAGTAGACACGGGCTTCCATCCATATCTCGCGAAAGCAGCCTTCCCGCACCTCACCGTCATGTACTTCCAAGATTTCGAAGACTACGCAAAGATGCAGGTTCCTTTCGTCTTTGAACGACTCGTGGTGGCGGACAGAGGAGCGGCATCTCGTGTATTGGATCCTTCCGACCCCGTATTTCTTCCAGCTTTTGAGCTCGAAACGTCAGAGTTCTGGTGGGAGCCTGTACGGAAGACGATGGAATCCTTTTTGGATCTACCTGAACACGCGACGAAAAAGGTAGTGACGTATATCGACACTCAAGGCACCGAGGGACGTCCGAGACTGAAGAAGGAAGACCATGAGAGATTGGTGAGCGCGTTGAAGAAGATGGAGAGGAATACGGGATGTGAGGTGCATATTGTGTCCGACAATACAAAGAGGACGGCTTGGATCGAGCGGATGGAGGCAATTGTAAGGTCTACGGTAAGTATTTGTCACATTTCCTTTCGAATGTGTGCTCACGTTCCACTACTATCTGCGTCGCTTAGGTTGTGCTTGGTGTTCATGGAGATCACCTTATGGACTTTGCGTTTATGAAGCAGGCACCGCAAGCGACTCTGATGGAGCTTTATCCCTCCGGGAAATTCGTTCGTGACCGTGCGGTCATTGCAAGCTCGCTTGGTCACCAGTATGTCGCATGGTCTGGCCCAAAGTAAGTTTACTCTCCCCTTTCCCCTTCTGTTCTTTTTCCTCTTCCTACTTCTTTTTCTTCGCGTGATCTGCGTTAGGCGGCGTATTCGCTTTCGGTTGTGAGCTGATTGCTAATACATGCCTTTTTTGTTGCGTTTTCAGGAAGTATACCAGCGGGAGTCTGCCTCAGATTTCATGGCCTCAAGATAAGGACGAGATGTCGATTGATGTGGATGCTGTAGTCAAAAGTGTGCAGCAAATTATATCAAGAACGTAAGGCGTTTCCTGCGGGGATTGGGATGATTTTTCGATGCGTGTTGCCTTAGACCTATTCTGGCACTGGCTGCGGATATGGGTCTATCTGTCCGACTTCGGCTGTTTCAACATGGTTCTCGCATCATTTCATCCATGGACATCTCGGACATCATTATAGATTTTCTTACCATCTCTTTCCCTGTTTTGTACTCTGTATCTATACCTAATTGAGAATCAGGCTGCAGACTATTAAGAATGGAATTAGAGTCTATTTAGGTAGTTTCGTCATGTCTCCAAGGTAGTTCCTTAGTCCCAGTGAGATGGTAGTTCCAGTTGCGTGCTTGTGCAAGTCGACAAACATCATCGGACACTTGAGTCAGCTGGTATGACTAAAGCGATTTCCCCTGAGAGATTAGGACGACATTTGGGGCAATTGATAAATGCTCTGAGAAGCGAATGGAGGCGTTGGGTATGTCATCTTTGGGCTGGTCAGACATTTGTCGGCATGGAAGGCCGAGCCCAGCTGTTTTCTGTCTGGACGGTAGAACATTGCAAGAAGAGGAAGGGCGTATGACAGGTAGGATGCGAAAGGATATTAAAACCCCCGGACCCTAGCCATGATTTCTAGCTGACCCTGAAGTCGTCAAGAATAAAGTCGTTTGACCCGGTGGAGATTCGAGAGAGATTTGAGGTGATGATGGATCAGCAGGACTCGTTTTTTTTTAGCCTTGATGTACGGGAGTCAAGGTGTTTCTTCCCGAGGTTTGGTCTTTGTTGTTGGCCAAGAGCTTGCGCTATCTTTTTCTTCATGTGGCGTTCAGAGTATTGAATGCCATGTGCTAGACCAGACGGTACTTGTGGCTTGAGTGGGTACAGGCTTGCTACTCCAAAATGTCACAGACTGGATTTCAACCTTCAAACTTGTGTTGGAGTTCAAGCCTCGATGACGTATCTGGCGGACGTAAGAACTCATGAATACGCCTCCGTATATCGTTATGGCTCGTTCACACTCTTTGCGGGGCAATATACAGCACTATAAATGGAAATCAGTTGGCGGGGGAGCAGTGAAAGAAGGAGAAACAAAACCCACATCTATGGTCTAATAATTAATGTTCTCTCGGTTTCGAGACGCTTCCGGCAGCGAGTAGATGAGAAGGCTTCTGAAAGTTGCGACCCCACAACTGCGAAAGGATGTAGAGAAGGTCGTACCGTCGGATGTTTTGTGTTGTGTCGTAATCACGGTTTGTATTGAAGGACGAGACTGGAGGAGGGTCAAACCACCAGGAGAGTAGCGAGTCACATTGAATGGGGTGACTGCCATGTGAATGACAAATCCCATAAGGAAGGGGAGGACAGTTGTGAGCCGAGATCTTAAATTGTTTACTAATTGTTCACATACGAGCAACTCCTGTCCGATAACCATGGTGAAGTAAGCACCCTCATACAATTTAAAGGACGCAAGTAAACAAATAGTGATCTGAAAGGGAGATATATATCTTCAAAGTTTACCTGAATAGGGATGCAAATCTTGATATGCGCCTTTACCGCCACCTTCATTTCCTTCTTCGGAGGCATGACAACATAGATCTTTACACTCTTCCGGCCCGGTGGCTTGTAAATCGTGCTTGTAATTTGTGTTAACGTGAAATAGCGGTCCAGTCGGTCACAAAGATTTAAGAACCCCCCTGCCCCTCCCTCTTTCCGTTGTTGCACCATAACCCTCCCTCCCTGGCCGACTCTTCCCCGAGACTATGGCGCGCGATGACAGGACCACTTCAAGACCAAATACCACCGCCTCTAGTGCGACATTATCCCCAGCACAACTACAGGTGAACGAAAAGAACAACGAAAAGCCCCCAGAGTCAGTTCCGTCGGTGGCACCAGGCCTTGAAGAGTCTGCCCCCCTCGGAGGCAAAGTGGAAGAGGCTGTCAACACTTCGGATGAGGACTGGGAGCACAACCCTGCGAACGCAAGAAACTGGCCCCTCGGTAAGAAATGGCGGATGGTGTCTGTGGTAAGCCACGCAGCTGCATTCTCGTGTTCTCAACTGCCATTTGCAATTGATGATGATTAGGTCTCACTATATACATTTATTTCCCCATTGGCAAGTTCAATGATGGCACCAGGTTTGCCAGAGGTGGCGCTCAGATATGGCATCACCAATCCGACAGTGATCGCATTAACGCTTTCTATATTTTTGCTTTCCTTTGCCATTGGAGTACGCACGCCCTATCACAAAATTCAGTGGGTGTGAGAAGCTCATGTTCTCGCTTGCACTTATTTAGCCCCTCATCTTCGCGCCGCTGTCTGAGATGTATGGACGGACATGGGTATGTGCTCATCCCAATGTATTGCGTTTGGCCTCGTTACTTATCTTCACGCCCATAGGTCCTCCACATTTGCAACCTCTTCTCTCTGGCGTTCAGTCTCGGCTGTGCTTTCTCCCCAAATGTTGGTTCCCTTGTCGCTTTCCGTTTCCTTTGTGCGTAATTGTATCCCTGCGTTTCTGGTGTTTTCTGACTGCTTCTATTATTCAGCCGGTTTCTCGGGAAGTGCACCGATTGCAATTGGTGGTGGTTCCGTTGGCGATCTATTCTCAGAGCGTGATCGCGCGTCCGCAATGGCGTTGTTTAGCTTAGGACCCCTAATTGGTATACATCAAACGTTTTTGAAATACACTTGTGGACTCTGACCCGGAATGTATTTCAGGCCCTGTTGTCGGACCTATCGCTGGCGGCTTCATTGCGCAAGAGGTTGGAATTAAATGGGTATTTATAGTTATTGCATGTACGTTATCCCCCATTCGTTCTTACGTGCAAGCTGAGGTAGCTGACTTGTCGACGATTAGGTATATGCGGTTTCGCCTCTGCCATTGGTATCCCATTCTTGAGGGAAACATACGCGCCAGTTATTCGCATGAGGCGGGCCGCCCGCTCAGGGGACCCCGAAGCCACTGCGGAAGCTCACCCCAACCTGCCAAAAGCACATGGTAACAAGCTTCATGTGCTGTGGATCAACCTTACTAGACCGGTTATACTGCTTTCCAGGAGTTTCATCTGCTTCATTCTTAGCTTGTATCAAGCATTGTGAGTTTTCCTATTTCATTCTCATAGGCTGAGCTGACTAGCCAGAGAAGCTTGTATGGTATTTTCTACCTCATGTTCTCCACGTTCGCGGACTTCTTCTCCGAAACGTATGGTTTCAAGGCTGGCGTTGGAGGTCTGGCTTACCTTGGTCTCGGCGTCGGTTTTTTCCTTGCAACAATATTCGGCGCCAAGTTCGCGGACCAAGTTTACCATTATGTGCGCATATGTTCTCACCTACTAGAGGCTGCTATGTTGATCTGCCCCAAATCTAGCTCGCGTCCAAGAATGCCGGTGTCGGTAAGCCAGAGATGCGTATTCCAGCGCTATTCTTTGGCTCGTTATTCATTCCCGTTGGTTTATTGTGAGTCACCCGACTCCATAATTTTGTCACCAATACTCGTATGACTAATTCCGCTCTCGTAGCTGGTATGGCTGGTCTGCTGATGCCAAGTTGCATTGGATTATGCCGATCATTGGATCAGGAATCTTTGCTTTCGGTAAGTCTCATTTACACCTTCTTGGTGCCGATATGAAATTCAATCTGATCCAACTAGGAACGATGACGACCTTGTGAGAACTTGCTTATTCCTACGCGGTTATCCGTAGAAGGGATGTACTCACCTCACCTATCTGTGCTACAGCTTGCCTATCCAACTTTACCTCGTCGACACGTTCACGTACGCCGCCAGCGCCACAGCCGCCGCCGCAGTATGTATATAACTGGGTTAATCTAAAGGCCATTTATCTGACACCTAATTTCTAGCTCTTCCGATCGCTGCTCGGTTTTGCGTTCCCGCTATTCGGGTCTCAGATGTTCCAGGCTATGGGCATTGGAGGTGGCAACTCCGTACGTCGATTGGTTAATTTATTGCTTGCGGACCAACTTGTTGCTAACCCGTGTTTCATATAGTTGCTGGCCGGTCTTGCTACTGTCCTCGGTATCCCCTTCCCCGTCTGGATCTATTACAGAGGAGAGCAAATGCGTGCACGCAATCCGCTCACAGCTGATTCTGTCACCCGGACCAACCCTGCTTTTGCTAAATCTCAAGAGTTGGCGAAGGAGGAGAAACAGTCAGCATGAGAGTCTAGCCTGGACATATTTTCCTTGCTTTTCGGTTTTCAGCATTTTTTTTTTTTACCTCATCACAATTTTTATCCCGGAATCGAAGGCACGACATACGCACGAAGCCTAAGAACACGAAAGGATTACTCATGCACTTCATGTATAACTTACCCGCCCTTTCGCATCCCATATTCCCAGGCTGCCGGATGATATACCACCTTATCGCGCTCCTTGTAATGCCCTCTTCCCCCACCAGTCCCTGTTCCGCCTCGTCTGTATCTTCATATTCTCAACTTCCTTGATTGACGCATTTTGATGAGACTTTTGGGCTTGCAATAGAATTCTTATGTTTACGTTCGCCCGAGGTTCTGTTGATATTCTACGGTGATGGTGGTTTTCATGATGTGATTTGCATCTAGACTTTTGGGATGCGTCGATAATATTTAACAATTAGTGGACGGAAATTTTGAATATTAGAAGAAGCGAATCCTCAACTTGTTCCCTGCGTAAAGGGCTGTTCTGTACTTAGGCAGTACACACTGCAACGGTTTACCGGTGACCGAGGCACCCAGTCATGATTATCATGGACACTCGGACATGGAGAACTGAACGAGATGGATCCATGGCATCGTAGATGGGTAGGGTACTGGCACATTGGGTTCGGTTAGGGATGCTGCCTTCTTAGACGGGAACTTTGGGAATTTACAGGTCAGCTAGGAAGTGTATAGTTGCTGCTGACGGGTGAAAGAGGCAATGGTGGTAGTAGGAGAGGGGCAAGGATGTTCCGCTTCTATATCCAGAAGCCAACCCATATGTTAGGATGAAAACGAATTCTTTGCCGACTTGGGAAGTAGATAACTTCGAGATACGGGAAGACAAAAAAGCTATCGCGGAAGTTGTTCAAGCGTGCCTTTTCTACGACCGACATTCCTTAGATTGAAACGAGGTCCAAAAAGCCTTGAAGCTTGGTTTCTTTGTTCTATGTCTTTGAAAAAGCAACGCCGTGGCTTCCAGCGCTGGTATCAATGCGGAGTGGGTGATGCGAGGACACAGAGGCACAAAAGAGAGTGCGTTCCTAGAAGGCAGCAGATTACACAGGAAAAAATATTGACACCGTGTGGAAGGGACAGTATAGTAATATTAGTTTCGTGCCTGTGTCCTGCACTGTCATTATTGTAAGAGCTGATGTTGGGAGTCTCGACATACAGCACAGGTCGTGGCGATGGGAGAATGTATAGTTGGGTCCGACGATAATGATGTGGTCACACGTTGAGGCCCACCACCATGTCCCATCCCAACAACCCCGATGGGCTACCTCCTCGCGTTCCCCTCAAGGGGCGTCGCAGGCCACCAGTACGTCTCCCGTCGCTCGGGACTAGCGGGCAAAGGCTGCCAGGTTCATCCCGGCGCACGTCTGTATCAGGCCTTACCGCGGCCCCCAAGACCCAACGAACATCCAAAACAACACAAAAGCTCGTTGTCCTCCCATCTGCACCGCAGACACGACCACTCCTACCCTCTGACGAAGAGGACCTGACCCTTGGCGTCGAGACCGATGGCGGGATACGGGAATACAAAAGCGAGGCGGAACGTATGACGAAGGAACAACGGAAACAGGCAGGGTTCAAGCGTATTACTGCATACTGTATAGCGGAATCATTCAAAATGAAGCTACTCGCATCGTTCTTGAAGCGAGAGCATAACGTTTCCCCTCGCATCTTTGACGAAGCGCTTTATGCGGTATGTACGCATAAACTTGTGTCTTGTGCTCTAATTGACGCGTTGTAAAGATGTATCATCTTCCACTTCTACCTGGTTATGGTCCGAGTGCAAACGTTCGCTCGTCAGTTCCTGCTCCTGTCACCCAGGGCGGTTCCTACCTCACAGCACTGTCCGAGGCGGAAGAGGATGGATACCAAGGGTCCTATTTCACTCAGTCTACACGACGATCTTCAGTTGAAATGCGGGATGGATACATCTCTTCCACATCTCCTATCGACACTCGGAAAATCCACCCGTCAGCCCTACCCTCTGCCAATGCTGCACTGCCAGACGCAACTACACCAACTTCGGATTCTAACGTGGAAGCTCCAGACGCCAGTAGTGCAGTTCTTGCGTCTGAGACGGAAGGTGGGACAGACGGCGAAATCGACATTAGCTCGTCGACTCGGAGAATCCGAGAGGACCCCGTGATTACCCCTCCAGCCTCGCAGCCTCATGAAGACGACGTTGTTGAGGTTGTCTTCTTTGAGTATGGTGTCGTCGTGTTCTTCGGCCTGACAGAGACACAAGAAAAGGATATCCTCGAAGACATCGAGAATGCGGGAATCATGAAACGAAAGATAAATGAAGACGACTGGGAGATCGAAGAGTGCCATTTCACTGTACGTCGATGACGCGGCCGAATGGCATCTCTGCCTGATCTATTGAATATTCTAGCACGACCCCTATATCTCATATCCTCGTATCTACAACGATTTCTTCAGTACGTCTGTTCTGTTCGGTCTTCTCGGAGATGTTAAACAAAAAACAACTCACGTCCTCTCCCTTGCAGCACTCAAATCCCGATCTCATCTTCTTAAATTGTCAATAGCGCATGCATTGGCACAATCGACGCTCCTAGCACATTACGAAACTATCGCACAACATGTTCTCTTATCCCCTGAAACACTCGCTATACCTCGACAACTGGCGGAATCGGGTGGTCTAAAGCTTCGTCGACACGAAGCTCTCAAGCTCACTGGTAGACTCTTCAAACTTCGTCGTGACATCAACCTTGTCTCCAATGTCCTGGACGTGCCAGAGCTGTTCTGGAGCGAAGCGAGCCTGAAGGATTTGTACGACGCAGTGAGAGAGTATATGGAAATTGGACCGCGCGTACAGGTGTTGAACGAAAAGTTGGGTATGGCGAGTGACTTTGTGAGTAATACGTTAGCACAGTTGGAGGCATTGCTTATCGTGAGCATGTAGCTCGACGCCATCCATGACCACCTAAATCAAAACGCGATGGAGCGTATTACCTGGATAGTCATATGGTGTGTATTCCTCCCATGTTGCCGACTAGTAACTGATAATGACCACCAGGCTGATCGTGGTCGCCATATTGGTCGAGCTCGTACGTAGCACCTCCCTTCTTTCTGAGTGCTTGTCGGTTCACTCTGGTTCTCTTGTTCCAGGGCGAAGTCATAGCGCGTCTTGTCGTGCATGCCACCCTTGGTGGAACGGGAAAGTCCGACTTCGTAGCTACGACATCCCTCGTGTCCAGCATACCGAGTGCTCCGACATCCCCTATACCGAAAGAAGACGTCTTACGGACACTAGAGCGTATCATGCTAGTACAAGATTCTTGAGACGTCCCTTCACCTTTCCCTCTTCATTGGATCTCATTTAAGTTTCTTGACTAGCGCTTGGTGTTTGGCGTCTGCCTTTGCAGTTTTGGGACACCTAGTTTATCTCTGCCTCACCTTCATGTATTGACTTATGTGTAGATATATTCGACTGTCTTGTGTATCATTCATAATATCATCCGCACTCAGTGTCCCTCGGTAAGTTAGTCAAGAGTTGAGCAAGAGTCGTGTGCGCAAAATCCATGCGGAACCCTAAGCGTATGTAGGTAGTTCCAAGTCTATGTGGCGTCCTGAGGCCTGGTGACCTACTATTGACCCGAACGACCCTACCCATCCAGTCACGCAAACCAGAACGTGATTGAGCTGTTCTATGAATTCCGAAGTCATTAGAGCTCTTCTCTCATACGAGCACCAGCAGTTTGAGGGAATCATTAGTCCAATGATAATAAGGTTGGAGCATTTTCTTTAGGTAGTAGATTTCGTCCGGTTATGAAATGTTCCCAGACGGATGTGCTCAAAGCTGCTGTCATAGACCTTCGGTCTGTTCCGAAATGTTTGGCCCCTGGAGGTCCATGACGTCAACTATTCTGAATATGATCAAAAACTCATATTCAACATCGAAGCCCCAATCCCACCAGCAACCATGTCAAGAGGAAGCTTCAATAACAGATACTCTAAGCTCTCCGAAGACCCTCCTGCTAACGCGAGTACAACCCGCAGAGATGAAGGTGTGTATGTCACCACATCCAAGTTCAACGAGGCTCCAGATCTTCAAACAGCCCGTAAGTGTCAGCTGTTTATCATAAGTCAGAAACATTCTGACCGTGCGCAACCTTCTACACAGGTGATGTTGCCAGCATGGTACGCGACTCATTGGTTCCAGTTGGTAATGTGAAGTTGACGAACCGTATTTCAGGACGATTCGGAAGTTCCAGCTCCGGAGGAATTGGATGCAGCGACCGTTGATACTCACCAGAGGGCGACGGGGCTACAGAAGGAGCCTCTGATTGGATCTGAGAAGTTGGGAGTACCGGGGGACAATCCGCGGACAAAGGGGAGGAAGTGATAGAAACGATGAACCTGAAGGTAGAAGCTCTGTCATGCTCGTTATGTAGATAGCTGGGCGAGTGTTTGCGAAGCGCAGCAATAGGAAGACCATCAGATTCGCCTCTGATGTGCAATGCGAGAGTCTAGGTGTAGGATGTCTCAAAAAAGTGGTGGTAACCCTTGGGGTGGTGGAATGCGCGGTCTGACATGAATCCTATCGCCGTCTAGAATAAGTCTGTCATGACCATAGCTTTGCTTTTGCAAAGCTAGGGACACGGACCGGTCCTGAGGCCGGGCGAGGAGTCATGCCATACCGTTGCGATAGCGAACCGCGGTGAGTTGCACAACGCAAAGGATGTGGTACCTGTACTAGAAGATCTGTCAAGCGACAGGTGAAGTGTTTGATCAACAAACGAATGAAACATTCAGAGGCAAATTATTCTCCGTAAACCACTGTTCGAACTTACCCAGATGCGGCATCTGTTACGACAGGATAGTGTGCTAGGTCAGTGTGCTAATAGTTAACGTGCGAATAGTGCGTGTTCATCGATGGTTGAGTTCGGAAGTTGCTTTTAGCTTGAATTACGCCGTATCTATATGCGAACCAACAATGTAATGTGCGGTAAGGAACAAGGAGAGCCCGAAGAAAAGCAACTGGGGGAACTCGAAAAGACAGAAACATCAGTCAAATATCTGAATGCTCCAAAGGTAACAAAACACCTGGATGGTCTCCCATCCGGATCCAGTTGTCTTACTTGTTTTGGATGCTGCACCCCTTTTCGACGATGATTGGGCTGGAGAGAATGGATGCGAGTAGTCCAGCATTTGACCGCACTGCCTCGGAATAGCTGAATGCTCGAAGAAATCCTAGGAAGTGGCAGAGTCTCAAGAGCATATCGACATGCAGCATTATCGAGTTAATCAATATCGGATTGGAGGTATAGGGTCAGCTCGGATTGAGGATAGATCGACGGATTTGTCGACATTTTCGTCCAATTCTCCTATCAAGATGCTGGAGAGACGCGTCAGTTCAGTCCAGTACCTTCGCTTGAACAGAGTTTTCAAGAACGCATACATCATATCTCCTTTGACGAGATACAAGCCCAGGGGGATCTCTTCGACACCCTCCTCCATACTAAATACGCGCTCTTTGCAATCCGAAAGAACGATGTTTGATTTCTGGTCAAAACCAGCGAGGACACCCTGTGATTAGATAGGTGAGAGGTATGATAAGTTCGGTGTGGAACGGGACATACCACGATGGCGCGACCGTCCTGAAGGACAAGAAAGACGCGACGGTCGACGTAGCCTTGTAGGCTAGACATAAGGGCAGTGAAAGATCACCGGTCGCCTTGCGTCACCGTGGTAGAGGTGATCAAGCGATGGACGGCCGGAACCTCCCGGAATTTCGTTCAATAAGGTACCGGGGTGCCGACATTGACCTTGCCTCATTTATACCCAAATGTTCGCATATCAGGGTGGTATGTTTACACCACTACAAGCCCACTCCTTCTCTACCTATCTCCATGAAATTACAGCGGCTCACACGGTAAGCCTCTAGAAACGCGAACCAACTCTTGAAAAAAAAAAACCATCTTGGAACGAACGACAAACTACTTTTCTGGAACCATGTCAGATAACTGAGTGCACTTCTGAAAAGCCAATGAATGCTCACTGCTTGTGCAAAACTCGCAACCAAGATATAAAGTTAACACTCTACTGCATCTTTTGCCAGTTCGTCGGCCTCTTGGTTGTAGCCCCGCGGTACGAGCCAAAATTGCACCGAGACACCATAGATGTACTCCAAGTCCTCAATCAATTCATCCAACCTCTCGAAATCGTCTCTGTTCGTCACCTCCATTCCTCTGCAATTCTTCCACCCATTGTTTCTCCACCTGTACACCCAGTCGGTCATAGCCTGGACCATATAGCTCGAGTCGGAGATCAACACGACGTTCCTCGTCTGCAGACGCTTGTCGTCGACGAGTTGCGTGACCTTCTCCAGCGCAAGAATGGCGGCGCGAAGCTCTGCACGCTGGTTGGTCTGCGCTCCGTCCCAAAGTCGCTGCGAAACGTTGTACCTGGAATCTGGCCCAAAGTACACACCCATTCCCGCCCGAGCGTAAAAAGTTCCGTTTCCGACACAAGCACCGTCGACAAAGATGGCGATGTCACGACTTCTAGTAGCATATATGCGACCGTTGTCATCTCGGCGGGTCTGTCGCAAGTTGGCGAAGTCGGCAGAGCGTCGAGTCCACACAACATCATCGGGGTTTGCATCGCTGCGCGGAGGTGTGTAGTTTCGGCTCATGATTCTATGTCTGGATGATACTCGTGTACGTAGGAGTTTGAAGTGAGTGGATGCTCTGGGTTCCGTTTAAATGGGAGGACCACCTAATCCAAAGAAGGTAAGAGATCAAGCACAGTACATCGGCCGACTGGACCTGGACCATACTGGCTTGGACAATCACGTCACCGTTCCTACAACGCTTCGTCTACGTCGCATCAGTGGGACAGCCTGATAGCAGGAAACACGAACTTATTCGCACCAGACGTTACTTGGCGTAAAGCGTTGAGATCGACTTGACCAACCCAATTAAACTCGTCGAAGCAAGCACCCATCTTAGTGCGAGCTGGGGTGTGCGTTTCGTCGCGCCGAAACCTGGAGATCTACCCGACTGATCCATTGGGATATTATTCTCAACGTACTGAATGGAGACTCAACCTCGGAGCTCCATTGGAAGGATGTCCTCTATTCTCCTGAGGCCAGCTACATGCTTATTTTTCTTGGCTGGCTCGATGAAGCAGGTTTTACAGCCATGTTTGCAAATGGGAAAAGCATTATTTGGGATCCCAAGGGTGTATGCATGGCAGAAATCCCTAAGAATGAGAGGGGGTTATACAAGGTAGTCAGGGAGGACTGTGAGGAGATAAATAGAGTCAAAGAAGTGCTCACCTTAGATGCATTACACCATTGGCTTGGCCATATTGCACTAGCAGCAGTCCAGAAACTTATCTGTGATGGAATAGTTATTGGTTTGAAGCTAGGAGGTGGCAATATGGCAGACTTCTTTTGTAACTTATGTACTTGCATGAAGGCTATAAGGCTTCTGATAGTGAAAATTAGATAAGGGAAGAGGACAAAGGCATTTGGTGAGGAGGTACATTCAGATGTATGGGGACCTTCAAGGGTAGAGATGAAGAAAGGATGGTGCTATTATGTCACCTTTATAGATGACTACTCAAGGTGGACTCATGTTGAATTTCTTGTAGCCAAGAACAAAGTCTTTTAGGCATACAAGAACTTCAGAGCATAGTACAATACACAATTTGAAGCTTGAATTAAGGTCCTACACTCAGACAAGGGAGGCAAATATACTAGTGGTGACTTCCAGCAGTATCTCAAGTCACAGGGTACTAAATCCAAGTTTATAGTCTATAACACACTCCAACATAATGGAGTAGCTGAACATTGAAATTGAACATTGTCAAGTATGTCCAAGCATTGTTCCATACAAGTAGGTTGCCAAAGTACTTGTAGGCAGAAGGTATTGCTCATGTAGTTTGGTTGATGAATCATACTGGGACAAAAGCTGTTAAGGGTAAGACACCTTTTGAGATGGTATATAGAAAGAAGCCAGGCTTATGATGGATACACAAGTAGGGAGAGAAAGTATGGATGCATCAGCTGGATAGTGATAAGTTGGGTGATAGAGTGAAGAAGGGGCAGTAGATTAGATATGACTAGGAAAGTAATGGTTCTCAAATCTATTTCCTAGATACTAGCATTGTCAGGATTGAGCACAACTTCTGCTTCACTAGCAATAACCATTCTGGCCTCAAGAGAAAGCAAGAGTCAGCTTTCGAGACTCATAATGGTATGTCACTTACTATAAACCCTACTTTATCCATCACAAATGACACCACTGACAATTCTATCCTACTTCCTGCTCCTGTCCTACTGGCTCCTGATGATAACAAGTCCATGAGCAAAGATAGACCCCCAGACAGGCTATATTGGATCCAAAATCCAAGTTAGAAGGTATGTAAAATCCTTGAAGGGAAGGCTATCATCTTAGCTGAGGAGTTGGATTAGAAAGAGTTATAGGCATTCACAACAGAGATAGGAGAGATTGAGGCATTGAAACCTGGGAACTTGAAGAAAGCTAGGGGGAGAGCAGATTAGGAGTTGTTGAAGAATATAATAGGCAAGGAACTCAAGATATTGCATGAAGCTAGGACATGAGAACTTGTTGATCCATGAATCAGAATCCCTATTGTGGGATCAAAGTAGGTATACAATGTTAAGAACTAACTCTGACATGGAGGGCAGACTACAAGCAAATGGGGTTAGATGTTTATGGACCAAGAGTATAAGGCCTTGGCTTCAACTTATGTGTTGTACCCCTCTGGTATCATGAATGGCCTCACTTGACCAACTATGGACTTGAGTAGATAAATAAACAGAGATTGGATAGAGACAGGACAGTCTGGACTGAAGGGCGGACTTGTAGCAGACAAGCAGGAGGGAGGAGAGAGATCTAAGTTGATATTCTGACTGGTTACTACAGATGGCTATAATCCTACTTTTATACTGTTAGTTAGGATAAAGTCCAGAGAGCAGTAACTAGGTAATAGCATTGTGAACTGCTCAAAGGAGAACACAAATAACATGTGAGTTGATACCCATAATGAGGACATGAGGGTGGGGAGTCTGTCTGCAGGGCATCCAGTCATCCAGTAGGATGAGGGTAGAGGTGAAATATCAGATAAGCTAGTAAAACCTAGATAGGCAAATGATAATCAAGGGAAATGTTACGACCTTTGTTATAAACTCAGGTTACAACTAAGGCAAAGGCTTGAGG
>JAEUWL010000018.1:0-18351 GCA_018524415.1 Podaxis rugospora | reverse complement strand
CATATGAAACATTATGATCAATCAGCATGCCTAAATATAGATGAGACCATAACATAAGGCTCCCCTTGCTTCCTTCCTCCTGTTATGATACTACATTGCTGTTGAAAAGCAAATGTTATTATATATGACTATGGCATACAGCTGGAAATGAACCCACTCTAGATAGTGTGTGAATAAATGATTGGCCTTTATCACCTATATTCTTATTTACAGGAGGTGAACTGTGCTACAGGCAGCTGGGGAGGTTTATGTGTGTGCATTAGAATGTCTGTATACATTTTTAAAGTTACTTGCCCATAAATTCCAGTCATGATATATCAATTCATTCCTGTTTTATACATTCTATCACCTCCCTGTTGTCAGGAGAATATTGAGTGTAATGTGCATACCTGCCATCTCATTTATATCCTTGTAACTTTATCTACCATCACTACTATCAAGGGACCAATCATGTCAGGTGTGTGTCACTGTGAACTAGGCTTATGTCTGCATATCTGTGCATGGACTAATGTGAATGGTCCTCATTGTGATCCTGTTTGTGTCAACATGTTTGACTCTATACCATGACCACCTTTCCTGCAACCTTTGCATCTGGTAGTGTGTCTGGATGACCTTACCAAGGAAACTGCTATGACTGATATGAACTTAAAGGCAATGCCTGCTCATGAATGTAATTCTTGTTCCAAAATATGCCCATTCCCAAAGCAATGTTCAGCATGCAAAAAAGCCTAGTATTGTAGCTAGGAATGTCAGCTGAATGACTAGGTCAGTCATATCCTCAACTGCAATACATAGACCTAAGAAGTATGATCAATTCTGGCCCAGGCAAACAGGCATTCAGTTCTAAAACAATTGATCAGTGAATGGCCTATGTGGCTCATTGTAATACAAGTGTATATGTTATGATTATTGGGAGTATTAATGGCAAAATCTATATGATGCAAAGAAGCTTTGCATGTCTACATTATATAAGAAAACCTAACTGGAGGTAGGAAATGGACTAGTCCAACATTAGTGAGGTTTGCAGTCCTAATGGTACCAGGCAAGTCCCTAAGTCACTATAGGGAAAGTGAGCTCTTTCCATCCTGCAGAAAATGAACTAGAATTAAACCTATATTCCTAGGATGATTATCTCTATAAACAAATCCAGTGCTATTAGCAAGCTTTTGGTTCTAGCTAATAATTAGCATACAAGCAGCCATCATGTCCACCTTGCAAGCAGCCCTCTTTGCTCATGTCATTTTACATTCCATCAGAGCCAGATTTCACTCCCAGGGACAGATATAGTGATTGCCTAAGTATATAGCTGTCTCTCTCTTAACTGATAGGTCTCTATGGACATCCTGAGTTATCAGTTACAACAGAATACTTGGTAGACCATATGATATTATGTAATACACTAGCCTAATAGACATTGATAGTGAACAATGCAAACAACAGTTATTTATGACAAAAGAAGTCTATAATATATATGACTTTCAATTCAGCCTCTTCCAATTCATTTATTTCCTTTCCATCAAAAGTTGAGTGTATTGTCCAACCATTACTCATCCTCTAATAAGCCTCTGGTAAGATGGGTTGCTTCTTAGCTAAGGTGAGTTTCCTTCTATAAATCTGTTTTGCAAAAAGTAAGGGCCTTTTTATAAAACTGCAAGGGATTGTAGGTATAGATACATCATTGCCTGCTGAGAAATAGCCTAAGTAGTAGCTTTTCCTGTCAGTCCAATACAGTATGTGCCATCAGAAGGATAACCCTAGTGCCAACAGCACTAACACTGAGGTGTGCTAGTATAGGCATGAGTTCCTTTGATAAGACAGGAAGCATCATTAATTATAATATGGCAAGAGTGTTACATACTTCACTCCATACCCATTAAACTCTTAGGGCCTTGGTTACAAGGCAAGTTCTATAGATCTTATTCAGTCTGCCTTCCTTCCAATCCTATTGGATATATTTCCCTGTAAGTATATTCTTCTATACTCTCTCTTCTATTACATTCTTCATCAGGACTCTCTAACCAATGATCCTGTGCCTTTTCATTCTTCTGGAGTCTTACTCCCCATCAATGATTATCTTTTCTATATCCAGGCTCTTCCACTATCTGATTGTTTCATTATTACTGGTTGTCTGGACACTATATAGACATACTCCTCATTTTGATATTCTTCTGTAGTTTCAGCCTTCACATGCTCATAGCAATTCCTTCAAGCAATTTCAAATCATTTTCTACTTGACTACTAATCCCTGGACTTTATCCTGACTACTGGTATATAAGTAGAACTACTACCACTATATTCAGTAGTCAGATTATCAACTTAGAATCTTCTCCTTCCTCTCTCTCTATTCCATTACAAGTCTGCTTCTCAGTCTAGGCTTGTCCTATCTCCATCTGTCTCTGTCCATTCAAGTCTGCAGTTGGCTAAGTGAAGCTACTATGGTGTAATATACAAGCTGAAGCTAAGGCCTCAATCTTAGTCTATGCACATCTGCCCTATTTGCCTATTGTTTGCCTCTGCCCAGAGAGAGTTTCTTAATATCATTACAAATTATAGAGTTACTAAACTAGAGTAACTGTCTGTAAAATCTTGTATAAGCTTTATATCTGATTCCAACTAGAGCTTACCTCCAGTTATGCTAGATAAAGCTGCAATTAAAGCTCACACTCTATTCCTATACTTCTAGTAAGGAGTAATTAGTCAGTAGATGGCTTGAGAAAAGCATGATAGTCTGACCTGGAGTACTCCTAAGATAAAAAAAGCTTCTGGAGGATGTTCAGGACTCAATTTAGACTATGTCCTCCATCTTTATGAGCTAGAGAAAGTAGGAAAGTGAAGTAAATCTGAATACTAGATAGTTACAGCAGTAATTTGACTTCAGAAGATAGCCTCCTGCACATTTGCTTGTAGCATATAGGCAGCCCCATCAAGAAGATTGCAAATGCAGAGTCTGCTGAGAAGGCAAACATGTATTGATACCTAGGATAGAAGCTGGGATCAATGACACCCTGGGTTGTTATGTCATGTATATAGCAAATGAGCAGTAATTTCCATTTTAGTTTATGTCTCAGAGTCTCCTCTTGTAGGGCCAACAATAGCCAGTAGCACCTCAGCTCTTGATATTACAAGACTGAGGTGAAAAGTCACTAAATTGTACTTATATTAAAACTAACTATACTTGTAGCCTTATTCTCTTAGGTAGCTTTCAATATAGCTCTCAACATTGTGAGACTAAGTCCTACAGAGTCTGTGAGCTTTTTTGAATTCAGACCTTGCTGCCTTTCCATGTAAACCTGGAATAACTAATCTAAACCAGGGTGAATTTTTGTGTGCTGTGTTCTGGGTGAAGATACCAGTCACCTTTAGTGCCTCAATATTTAATCATATAGTCATCAACCCAAAGGACTTGGAGAAGCAAGCACAGAGATCTGGTTTCTAATTGTTGGTAATTGAATGACTCATGCTTTCTCTACCATTAGCATATTGGGGTAAATCCCTAGTCTGTACTTTGTGCATTAGAATCTACATTAACAGCTACTGATACACTCAACTATTCAATTGCAGATGACAGAAGCTTCTTTTTTACAGTGACCTCTCTCTTAACCAATATCTCTAATAACCCATACTCTCCAATAACCCACACATTTTTTCTTCCACTAAGTTGGTATGCAGGGGTTCCACACCAATAACCCATAGCTTTACATACTTGATAGCCTATAGGTTGTTTAGGCCAAAAACCCATAGCACCCATGACATAATACAATAGATCTAAATTGAAATATGACTAATGGCACAGCCTTCATGTCTGGCAGAGCAAATTTCATATGTCAATGATGAGGATGAATGATCTACATAAGCCTTTCAGATTGTATACTGGCTGTTTTGGAGGTGAGACCCTACATGGTGCACCAATGGAGGTTGGGGGGTACACTGACAGAAGATATAGAGGAATTTGGATGCCTTCCTGAAGAAGGCAGGGGAAGGTATTATGCCGGGTCTTGAAAATGAGTATACGATTGGGTGAACGCCAACCAATATGCGGAACGATGTCCTTGGTTGCAAGCCTAGTGCAGTTCGAGTGGCTAAGCCTACTGTAGTCTTCCGTGTTCTACAATTAAAGAAGCAGTAGTCTATTGATGTAATCTAAGGTTTCGGGCAATGCGCTGCGATTGACTGCCGTATCGACATTTATCAACAAGTCCTCGATCGATGATCCAGGTGTCACGTGAAGAAGCCATGCGGTGTGGCTCTTTTATACGCGCATTTAACGTAGGTCGTCGCGGTACATTACTCGGTGTGACACAGCTGACACTGGTGACATGCGAATTCAAACATCAAAGTCTGCGTTGGACGTTCTGCCAACCCCGCGGCTCATTACGAACCGAAACAACATGATATGGAATGCTCAATAACGTCCGACAATGTTCCGTGCATGAGCTACAATGTCGAAAAGTGGGAGCATCTGAAACTCGAGTTGCTGGAAGTCTCCGCTTCTTTTCCTCCATTCACTGGACTACTCAGTTTGCCCTCGGTCTTTGGCTTTTACCGTAGGAGGATGCGTTGTGTTTGTTAATGGCACTTGAATAGCTTCTAGCTCCCGAAGCCCAGGACGACATGGTCAAACTTTCGCCACTAACTAACCTTACATGACTTTTATCTGGGGTCCTGGAACTCTTGGTTTCGGGATCAGATCAGACCATACTACCTGTCAGCATTGCGAATATGGTCATACCTTTGCGGTTTCTCAAACTGTCTACTGACCCACCTCCTTTCAGAAGCTTACTTTGGAGCAATCAGAATGTTCTCTTCGGTGCTTTCATTGCTTGACGAACCTTGAGTGTAGGGCTAGCCGATTTAGTCGTGGGTAAGCTCAGGCGGAAATCGCATAAAAACTCGCAAGCTCTTATGACCATCCCCAGCTTAGCTTTAGCACAACCTGCAATGAAGTTTGCCTCTCCCATCTTCCTCGTCGCTCTCTATCTCTCCAGCAAAGTCTTTGCTGCGGCGCTGCCTGTGGATACTGTAGGATCCATTGACCTTGTCCCAAGGCAAGGCGTTGGATCAAGTCAGCTTATTCCACCCGTAAACCAGAACATTATTAACAAACTTTTGCAGCAATCACGGTTGGCGGGAAACAGTACCGGCTAATCAGGGAAGTCTCTGGACAAGGAGGTGCTGCGGTTCGTCAGAACTACTCTCTCACCATTCCAAAACATCATCTGACGTGATCTCTTCAGACATTCGAAGCGCAAGCTGTCGTAGGAGGCGGAACTTTCTACGCCAAGCGACCTACCCGCGTCAACCCGCCTAGCCAAGCATTCACAAACGAAGTCACAAACACACAGAAGGCTTCTCAAGTCTTGCGAACCAACATCTTCGTTGCGAGTGGCTCCAACTTGAATTATACTTGGATGATCACTGCACCCGCTCCAGGGGGTGAGATCTGGCTCCGATGGAACGCAAATAAAGTTATGTTCGCAAGGAGGGCTGCTTGCCAGGCGGATATGACAACTGCTCGTGCCGTAATTGTAAGCCAGAACCAGAGACTCGCTACTGGTGCTGGATTCGTTCATGGAGATAATCATCCCGGAAATGTAAGTCTCGATTCAGCTTCAGTTTCGTATGAAAGTTCACATTGCCTGGAGTGGTACGTGCCCTCCAGCGGTACTATCAATACCGCAGTTCCTATCGACTTTGGACTAGTCCGTCCCCCCCCTCCGGTAAGGTGTTCTTATGCCCCACTCCATCTTTCTGATTCAGGAATAGGCCACCAACATCGAAACACTGGTTCGAGATCAATATGTCTATAGCGCGGACATGTGGAGCTTCTTTGCGGCTAATGGCTTTTGCGCTTGAAGCTATTCGTCACCATGTTTCAGATGTTACGGTTATCTGTACTTGGTTTTGCTTGGCCGACTGTGTCCGAATGCTGTTTTACGGCCAGAATTGATTGTTTCATCTGAGTGCCCTCTGATTCATAGCTGTAGGCTATGGCCCATGTTTAGATCCACCACTTGGCGTGTGTACAGGAATAAGTACCGATTGGCCATTCCATATACCTATTACCACCCCCAGGCCCAATCGACACCTCCGAACCTCCCCCCTTTTGCCTCACACCCACTCTCACACAAATCCAAGTTATTTTACGTAGTTGATGCCAAAATGCGAAAAAGTTATTGTCGCTAACGAGTTGATCAATCCTCTTTTTCGCGTCAGCTCTACATCCAACGAGCATTCCTATGTAGCACCAGCACTCGTATTTGAGCTGGAGGAGCATGATCTTGCCGTCGGATCCCTTCCTATAGCCTTGACGTCTCTTTGTTCTTTCTGCTTGATTTCTGACCTCCCCTCTTCGAAGGAAGATGTTCCTATAAGACCTTCTCACATTATGCCAGATGTAAGAACCCAGCATTTTTCATACTTTCCAACTAATGGAAGCTCTAGACCCGTTCATTGACACGGTAAGTAAATTGCAGGCGAATAGAAAGGTGTCTCGTGACTAATTAACTGAATATCTCATGCCCCTACGCCCAGACACCCAACTTCGACTAGACACAAAATGGGGCCATGCACTTCCAAGCCTCTCCTTGCGTCACGCATTCTTCCCCGCAGAGAAAGAACCTTCTCCCTCCCTTTGCGCATGTCAAATTCCCAAACGCATCTACAAACTAGAGGAATCAACCCGTATCTCTTAGCTCGACTCTCCAATTTATCATGAAATGCCAGCCCCAGGATACCCACAATGGATTCCAAGACCACAACGATGTCCGTGGTACTCATGAAGCTGGTATGTGCTCCTGGATTTGATGTAGTAAGGATTGTGGGGAGGAACAGGATACGGCATGGGGCTTCGCGTCGTTGAAGGTCCGACGATCGTAACTTTGGGCTGTGAATATGTCAGGCCTTCAGGTAAAGCAATGTAAAGACCTCAGAGGGGAAGGAGGCGAGAGTGACAAAATCGGTTTGCATCATGTTCATTTCTCATCGTGTGCACCCCGTTACGAAGTGATGGTTGTGAGCTATCATTAGTTCAACTGTGTGATAAGCCGCCATGAAGAACCAACGTTAGATGCTGGTTTTCCCTGAGCGTCTTTGATTACATATATATCGTCCAAATCGCTACTATTGCAACTCTAGCACCTTTACAACTACACTTTCTCTTCCTCGCCGAACCACAGATCAAAGCGTTCCTCCTGATACATCTTTTCACCATCAACCAAATTGTCTGTGCAGAATTCTTGGTAATACTGTTTCGCATTATTGATTTCCCAATACCAGAACATTGATTTGGAGCCAACCCCTACGAGATATAACCCTGTTTCAACCCGATCCAGGGTCATATTCTGAGGGAGATGCGAGAGTGAAGAAGCAGAGTCGAGGGAATATGGCTGCAGGACCCCCGCTTTCTGACGACGTTCAACGCCCTTCAAGAGTAGTGGTCAGTGATTTCTCGGACTATCGAAGGGAATAGCACAACCTTCTTGAATTCGGTGACTGAAAACCTCGAAAATTCTCTAGGGTGAATTCGGAATAGTACTGTCCCGCGGTCTGCTTTCGCGCGTCCCTGTAAGTCCCAAAGTTGGCAAGTAGAATATCCTCCATGTAGGTTTGCCCAGATATACAAGGTCTTGCGAAAATCAGCATATCCGTGTTTTTGTAGTAATTTCATGTCCAACTGAGGTTGGTCTGCAAGCCGGCCGCACAAGTGCGCGACCAAGCAATGAACCTCTGCCTTGATGATAGAATTGGTCAATTCAGTGGTGTGAGGATAGGAAAGTGAGAACGCGGAATCAGGTGCGTGAGGTATCGAGACTAATTCTAGCGACGAATGCAGTTAGGGAAGAAGTCATGATGAGGCACGAAGACTCACCTGAGCACTGAGAATGGTAGCTTTTCTCGGAGTGGCGTCGCAAATTGTAGCAGTGCTTAAAAAGAACTTGGTATATTGCGAAAGGTTTAAACCAAAACACGTCAGAACGTCCGGGATCGATGAGAAACTCTTGGAATGATTTGTGATAGAAAGACATATTCCCGCCATGTTGAAAATAGATTGAACCCCGAAGCTTCCGAATGGCCCCAGGGCTGGCATTACTTTGTTGGTAGAATGGACAACTAGTATCAATGCCGCAATCGAATTCAAGAGGTTGGTCACGGTCTGAAACTCGAAGCACAGCGCTCATTCGGTTGCATATGGTTTGGAACTGCATCCTGGACAGTTTCAACACGTTTCCCACTATTATCCCACTCATAGTTGAATTGGCATGGCATAGGATAGCGAGTAGGAGACGAATGGATGGAAGCATCTCGACGGGGATGCGTCGCATGATCAACGTGTAAAATGCGTCTAGCTCCGCGAAGGGTGACTTAGAGCTACTAGGGGAGCTAGGGCAGTTCGAGATAGCAGCGAGAACAGCACGCAATGGCTCCTCGGGTCCAAGTGCCCCCGAATGAGCAATGAACCGGAGAATGCTTGCCGGATAGATGAACAAGCCACCTGCAGCAGCAACGAGGGTCTTGATCACGTCCTCAGAGGGCCATGGAGATTCTGTGGAAATATTATGGTACCGGAGGATGTTTTCGAAGCCTGCACGGAGATAGAGCTCGATATCTCTATCGGCGTCACGCGAAATAGGGAGTACCGTCACGTAACAGAGTCGGGCGATATCTATCTTGGAGAACGTTGCCGCGATGCGGGGGTCTGGGCGACTGAAGAATGCCCAGCAGAGGGGAGTAACACCTTCTCGAGCCGCCTTGGCCACGAATTCAATGATTGTACACTGTGCATCTTCCCCCTCACATTCGTCCAGTCCATCAACAAGTATGGCGATCCTCTTCCCGATACTCTTTCCATCCCTCTCCAGTTCTCGTGGAGGCTCAATAATCAGTTCTTTGAACTGAGATGCCAAAGTTTTGTCGACGAGGGTTTTGTCACGGCGGACTTTCCTCTCAACGAGGTCATGATAATCGGGAAACTCGGCAGAAAGCTGGTATGTGATGGTGTTGAAGAAGCCCGTGGGTTTGTTTCGCCCATTGATCGAAAAGAAGAAAGCTGCACCGAGCTTTCCTCGATCCTTGAGTTTCTCTGCACAGGTCTGTGCTACGGCTGATTTACCAACTCCAGCCGGCCCATTCAACCAGAGGATAGGCAGAGGAGTGGAACCAATCGCAGGTATCGCCCATTGTACGGTATCTTCCACGTATTGTTCCCGGGTTCCAGGGTGACACTTGGGCGCCGGGTCGCGGAGCGGAAGAATTGTGTGCTGCTTCGGGGGTAGATGCCCCGAGCAGGATTTCGATGCCTGAGAACGGACAGCATTAGTTGAGCTATCTGCTTGTCCTGCAGAGGCTTACCGCTTGGTCCGTTTGAAACGTTAGTTATCTGCTGCGTGTCCATAAATTGAGAGTTATTGACCACTATCCCCTGGGCTCTGGAGAAGATTGGCATTGTCTTTGGCGAAGGGTTGAAGGGGAGAGGTATGTATGCTGTGACTCCTGAGCCCGTACTAATGAACGTTTCAGGGCTTTTGCCTAGCGCTCATCTATTGATAGGACAGGTATTGCTTGGGAGCACCTCTCGGGATGAATCTGAGATTCCGTGGAACCTCCGCTGCTGACTGGTGTGGGGATTGCAGAATTGACTATGGGGGTGTCACAGGATGTGGCGAATGGGCATGTGAAGCGTTCCGAAGAAGGTGCGGAGTGACGAAATCAACACTTGGTACACGCATTTTCTCTTGGTGACGAAATTAACAGCCAGGCCTAACCAAGCTTCACTTGGTGACTTTCTATTGTGAACTCAAATACGAATACAGATGAAGTCCTTGAGAGAAGTTGTCTTGTCTTCTTTAGCACCCTGTCTTTGGTGCACACCCTCGCCATCTAATAAGGCGTAGAATATGAAACGACCTTAATTGCGCTTACGACGGACAGGTGAGTCGTCGGTGGACATTAGTGGAGACAAACATCAGTTAGGGGATGCAAGATTGAATCATGGAGCAACTGTCACGGTTGATGCGGTTGGCAAGGCTGTTTGTCGTTCCTAAGGAGAGTTACTTCGCGAGTATGCACTATGCCACTGCGCGTCTTTAGAAAGCATCCATCCTCTAATTCTAGTGGATGGACAAGGACCAAAACATTCTTCCTCAAATACACAAAACCCGACCAGTGGCGGACTAAATACCATCCCCGCTGGCAAATTCGCAAATACGGCCTCGACGACTGTAACCCCTTTATTTTGTTCTGCTAGTTCATGCTAGAGACGGAGGAGAAAGTATCCCGTCACGAGCATGAAGATCTACAACTCTTCAAAGCTTAGGCGGACTGAAATGAGAATTTGGATTGGGAAGATTGTCGAGACCGAGTCTGATCGTCACTGCCTTGGTTCCGCTCAGGTAGTGAACACTTCCGCGTCCGACTCAAACGCTTGCGCAAGGTGTACATCGTCATTCTTACCCCCCGAAAGCCTTGGGATCGAGGGCCCAAGCCCATTAGTCGTCTTTCCCATCCAGCCCGCGCCCGCGCCCGCTCCCTCACTCGTCACATGTGCTGACCATCTTTCACTGGCCCCAGCAGGCTAGCGGTTCGTGCCGGAATGGAAGACTCTTCACCATCAACCTGAACCCTTTCTCCCTTCCCGCTCCATCCCCAGTTTGGTCGTCATTTCCGTCACAACTATAGACACTCCGTTCTGTCCAATCTTAGAAGACATTGCACTCTCAGCACTTTTCACACTTTGGGTAGTCTCCCCAATCTTCTGCATCGCACTCGCCCACTTGTTCTCGGCACCCTCTCCCCCTTTTGAACCTCCAGGCGCGCATTTCCCAACTTCTTCTTTTGTCGCTCAATCGTCCCCATATTCACTTTGGCATCAAAGGAACCGTCTCGCACTCCATTGACCTCGCTCTCGACTCAAGCCCATGTTCGAGTTTCAAGCCAGACTCAAAATACATGTGAGGGCAAATTTCCACGGGTGCAAATATGCCGCTGGGACCTGTTCCTCTTCTCAAACTCCTGCCTCTCCCTACGAGGACGAAAATGCGTTTTAGCTTGTGTATGTCTTCCACTACTTCCTCCTTCCCCTCCCCTTCAATGTGGCCCTTCTCGTCAGGAGAGTCCTGCAGTTGTGCACGAGGCCGATAGAATCGGTATTGTTCACCCTCGATCAACGGCTGCCGGTAGCTATGATCAAACCAGAGTTCTCTAGTATGTTGATAAAGGCAACCGGGGATATTAAGACCTGCGTCATCACCCCACACCACATCGTCGATGGCGCCCAGGATCGCCGGGCCAGGCTTCGAATGCCGACTTCCCTCGTCTCAGGCGCTAACCCCGGCTCTTGGTCTCCTTTAATATATTCACACTCGGAAAACGTAGTTGTCGAAGGGACTCGCTGGATACGAGGAGCAGCGGTATTTATGTTTCCGAGTGTAGCAGACGTGGATCAACTATCTTGTTCCACTGAGGAGAAAGACCCGCAAGACAAAGATTAGGGTGAGGTAGAAGATGTCGAAGTTTCTTTTCTTGGGGGTCGCTGGCCCTGCGGCCTCCGAACTACTGGTGTCGGACAGTAACGATGAGGGAATGAGAGAGATGCGGAGGAGCTGGTGAACATAATGGAGACTGGAGTGGTGGGGGAAGGCTTAAAAGTGGTTTTTTTCTGGTTACCATTTGCGGCCGACAGAAATGGTGATGTCACCGGAAGAAGGACGGTCTGATCGCGTGTTGGTTTAACGAAAGATATGACCGTAGGAGTGTGAGTCGGAGTGAGCATAGCAGTAGCCACAGGAGGGAATGGCTACCAATAATCGTATGTGGACGTCGTGGCGGGGCTGTGTGCCTCTATTGTGGGTGTTGGTATAGATACAGGTAAGAGAGGTGGTATAGAGGGAACCTGCTTTGCAATGGTCGTGTCACCAGGGGTCCTGCCACTACCGCATGCAACGAGAATAAATACGGGTATCAAAGAGGAGTCGGAACTTCAATCCTTCAGATTTTGCGTCAAAAAAAGGAGGAAGTTAAGGGGAGGAGCCATTAGTTTGGGGTGAAGGTGAATTCAGGTGGGATAACAATACACCCGATGCGGGATTCAACACAGAGAGCGCTAAGGTCGTGTGTGGGCGCGTCAAATTGCAGGCCAGCAGCAATATAGGTCGACCGGCGAACGAGGTGAGATGACGGAGAGTAAGAAGCCCCAGTTACGCCTGAGCGGCGAGTCTTGCGCCAGAAGGTTGTTGGACGGACTGTTGGCGTAGCGAGTATTAGCGGCATGATCAATGTTTGGTCAAGAATAAACGCACGAAGTGGAGGTGGAGGGGGCAACAATTCACCTCCACGAGTTGTGCCAATACTGCCAAAGGTCGAAAAACTCTTTGATTGTAGAGGACGGCTACTAGGAGGCTTTAGCGCTTCGAGCGTTGTTATATTGTTTTCTACAGCATCTTCTAGCTTCGGTCGCCGGTCAGGTCCTGGGGGCGCGCTCTGTGATCTGGTTGGTCTATGCCTCCGTTGGCGGTGGGGTGACTTCCACGTATTGACAGGGGGAGATAGAAATGAAGTGTCGTATTCAGGTCTTGAGCGGCGTCCGCGGTTGGTGTTTTTCGTTTGGTCTTGGACTAGCTCGTCAGTGTCATGGTGCCTGATGTGAACAGGGGCTGAATGTTGCCGTTGAACGATGAAGCGGGGTGTTGATTTAGAGAAAAGACCGTGTGTCAGTGGGTAGAGTGAATTGGAAGTATGAAGGATGGTGAGGTCGGTCATAATTTGCCACGCTCGTCGTGGTCGGTGGTGAGCAAGGTCCAGCTAGAAGCCCGTGTAAACAGGGAAGTGTGACAACAGCGTGACATCTCCCTTGGCTCTGCACATATGCCTCGAAAGGATTCCAGCGGTGCCCCCATCTCAGCGCAGGCGCAACAGGACCTTGTATCAGAAGGAATAGAGAACTTTGAACTCCCCAAGAGTGTCGTGACCAAGATCGCAAAGAGCGCATTGCCAGAGAACGCGAAACTTCAGAAAGACGCTGTCCTTGCCCTCGTCAAAGGTTCAACAGTGTTTATCAACTACCTAGGTGAGTGCTTTGTCCTTCCTTGCATGTACTATATTAACAGAATTAGCTGCAACGTAGGTGATTCAGTGTTCCCCCATGGTATCGGGAATTGACGCCAAGCAGAGCACATGATGTTGCCCTTTCCAAGCAGCACAAATCTATCTCTGTGTCCGACATTTTTAAGGCCCTTGAGCTCATAGAGTTCAACCATCTTGCGCCGACGCTTGAAGCTCAATTTCAAGGCTAGTCTTTTATTCCATAAACTTAGAGCTCGTTCCAATCAAACTCTCTACAGCTTACCGAGCACAACCCAAAAACGAGAAGGGGAAGAAAGTCAACGGCGCTTCAGCCTCAGCTCGTACCACTTCCACCTCAACAACCAATGGCCCCGTGGCCATCATGCCCAACGGAAACCCCTACCCCAATGTCCCAAAATCTTCTAATCCCTATCCTTCAGTAGCATCCGACAGCATACCAGCCAACAATGATTCGCCCTTCACAAACGAACCCTTGGCGCTATCCACAGTTTCGAACAGAGATCCTGCGCCAATGGATGTAGACGGTGATCAGACAGAATGAGGACACACGTCTTCCTGTATTTTTATTACATTGATCCGAATATAATTAACTATGCTCATGGACCTGTAAGCATTGTTCCCAGAATTTCATCAGGTCACGCCCATAAACCAAGTCCTTCGCGAAAATTGACTAGCATACATGCACCAAGTTCGTCTATCGTTACACCGGTGCTACTCGCCTCTTGGTACCAAGGAAGAACAAAGGAATGCGCCACCCAAGCTGCACCCTCAATTTCTTCGCCTCCTCAAGTGTCTGATAGAATTCCTCCTCGATACGTGCAGCCTCCTCCTCCAACTTCTTCCTCACATGACTATCGCCTGGGTTCCTCAGCTGCTCGGCCAGACTCTTCAAAAATACCTTCTGCTCATACAACAACTTCTGGAACGGGTTGTACAAGTGCCTTCCAGCCTGCGTCTCGTTCAAACGTTTCTTGAGATCCACGAGCTCCTCTTGCAATAACAGTGCCTCCCGCTGTTCACGTTCCCTGATCATTTGCTCCACAACCCTCCATGCCTCTTCGAACGTGTTCTTTTCCAAACGATCCGTCCTTGACCCTTTCTCAATCATCACTTTCCAAAACCTCTCCCGCAGCTCTTGCTCTCTCTTCCTCCCAATATCCGGTTTAACCCTCTCCCACATCGTAGATAACAGGATAACGTTCTTCATCGCACTATCCCCAACAAGTTCGACGAACGTCCTTAAGCTTCTGCATTGGGACCCAGCCATACGATTGTCTGTAATCCGATGGAGGTACACGATCCCGCTGAGTTTGACGTGATTTTCGTATCTGGAAATGAAATGTTCGAGGTTTCGAATTCATCTCAACAAGGCCCTTAGCACATACGTTTGAGCCATCCACTTCCCGATAATCTCCAATATCTGCATATCAGACCTCGTCGTATCGTCAAATCCAGGTATGTCGACGAGTACGATACGATCTCCATATTTCTCATGTGTGACGCGTGTAGCTTGAATATCATTCATGGTCGACTTGAGTTCGTCCCTTGCCCGGCATCCCTTTTGATTCGTAAGGAGGTCGATTAGCTATCAACAACTCAGCTAAATTCACAATAGGTCGCCATATCGTGGTGGAAAAGACTTACAAAGCTCTTCCCTGCACCAACAGGGCCCATAAATCTGCGCGACGAAATAAAAATCAGCTACAATGCCTAGGGTCTAGAACCAACCGTCCCATACGCAATGATAATGTCATCTGCTCTCAGATCTTTTACAGTGGTGCTTGCGTTCGTATTCTTGACAGACATCTTGATGCCGTTGGCAACGCACGATATGAAGTGGCGTTGAGGCGGTCTCTGGCCCTGAAAGAAGGGTGCAGCAATGAAGAGTCAAACCCTCGGGTGAATGAGCGCGTTGGGATGGAATGCATCCATTATACCACGAGGTAAAACTGTGGAATGCTGTCAGCCGTACACGATGTAAACATGAGGGCAAGAAGCCCACAACCCAGTTAGCGCCTTTCGGGCGCTGGGTGAAGGCGGAAACCAAAAGTTAGGTGTTCACTACATATATACACATGACTATGCTTAAGATTCGCCGACGTCCTGCCGTTTAATCAGGAAAATCATCCATGATCTCACTCCCTCTCTTCCTCCTTGAGCCGGATTGGTGTTGCTCACTGTCTTCGAAACTAGGGAAGAAATATACAACTTCATATTCCCAATTGAATGTCCCTGTCACCCAGTTTGATAGCGTCTCCCGCATTTCCGAATCGTCTGGCGAGTCCTGGGTGGCTTCTATGTCGGGTGCTGCAGCTATGTTGGCTAGCGAGGAAGCGGCCTTTTGGGTGGAGGAAGAAGGAAACAGGCTGAGTAGGATGCTACACGAACCTTTCGCAGTGCCGGTGATTGTTGAAGGGCATTTATGGGTCTCCAGTTTGCCTTTGAGCTGCATAATGGCTGCCCCCTAGCTTAACCTTAGGTGACTGGTGAAAAGGACCATCCTAACAAGAAGTCATAGACGAAGCAGTAGAGTTAGTTAGCAGAAAAACCATTGCCTGTATATTGCAATATAAATGCCAGTGGGGTCAAACTGAGACATTTTTGCAAAATACACTGCCTCATGTAAAGAAGAAGTCTATAGAACCTATAGTTTCAATGGGTTCAGATTGATTCAGTTCAACAAGAAGTGAACTATCTTAAGGGTACGATGAAAGTGAATGGACGTAAGCTGCAAATTTCATTAATCTACTCTTACCAGTAGCCTCACAAAAGTTACATCAGAAGGCAGTAATTATCATCAGCAGAAATTCAAACAGTTGGGTGGATGGCTACATCACAATGGAATGCATCTATTCTACCACAAGGTGAAACCGTGGAATGCTGCCGGCCATACACAATGCAAACACGAGGGCAAGCCGACAACCCACTTAGTGCCTTTTGGGCGCTCGATTGAACAAGGAAAGTATAAGCTAGGTGTGCACTACTACCAACAAATACATATATGACCATGGTTAAGGTTCGCCGATGTCCTGCCCTTTAATCAGGAAAATCCATCCATAATCCCTGATCTCACCCCCTCTCTTCCTCCTCGAGCCTGATTGGTGTTGCTCATTGTCGTCGAGATTAGGGAAGAAATATTCAACTTCATACGCCCAATGGATAGTCCCCATCACCCAGTTTAGCAGCGTCCTCCGGATTTCCGAATCATCTTTTGGCAAGTCCTGGGTGGCGTCTGTGTCGGGTGCTGCGTCTACGTTGGCTGGAGAGGAAGCGACATTTTGGATGGGGAATAGGCTGGTCAGAATGCCACCCGAACCTTTCACAGTGCCGGTGATTGTTGAAGGGCGTTTGTGGGTCTCCAGATCGTCTCTGAGTTGCATAATGCGCTCACGTATCATGGCTCCCACAAGATTGACTGCGCCTTGTAAAGTGAGCTCCGTGTCCGCCGCCAGAAGGAAAGCTATCAGATTCAAGTGACTGCGGTCGCTTTTCGATCTAGAATGCCATGCTTGGTGAATATTGAAGGCGAAAAGGTCCTACGAGATAGTTAGGACCACGGGACAAACTGACGACCAAGTGGCTTACTGTGACACAGGCAATGATCTCAAGTGCCAACGCCAGTGAACGCCGAAATTGAACGCATTTCTCCGACGAGAGGAGCAGTTCCGAAAGTATCCGATGACCACTCATTGTTACTCGCCATTCCAAATATTCCGTAACTTGGGCAGGCGACATCCGTGAGGGGTTCGGCTTGGATGGGGGATGAAAGTGAGCATGTAAGAGTTTCTGGATAAGGTCTTGCAAGGCTTCACTTGAGGCGGAGCTGAAGTATGACAGGTGGTGCACGATACTAGGACGATAGCAAGAGTCAGCAGCGCGGCATCTTTGACCAGTCGCTCAGGACCATGGGCGAGCACATACCATTGCCAAGGCGATTGGGCCAGTAAATCGGCAAGCGATTGGACGGGTTGAGTTACTTCTGGAGGCGATACTAGAGCAAGGCGTTCAAAATCAGTGATCCGGTGAGGCCGAAGCGTCCCCTCGGCGACTAGAGCACATATGCTTATCCATTCTGTGGCTATTTGCAAAATCGAGGGGACCGTGGCACTCTCAGCGGCGGAAGAAAAGGGAAAGTAAGTGCTGGCAAGCAGCCCAGGATTATACTCTTTCAGGAATTCGCGCGTTGTTTTCTGGAGCCGCGAGTTCTTGGTCATAGCAAAATCTTCCGAATGACGTAGATGCCCAAGAATCCACGACAAAGAGATATCGGAAACGTGTTGATAAGAAGGATTGATGTGTAAATCTCCGTCTTCGTCATCCCCGGCAGATGAAGCCAAAAGGCTGAGGAGATCAGGAAGTTGGTAACTCATAGAGGCAGCAGGCGCCTGTCTTGTGACTCTGCCACTGTCACGAAAACTATAGCAAGCGTGACAGCACCTCTCGCTGGACTCCCTTTCCCTGGAATGTATAATAGGGTATATAGCACGGAGCAACAATGACCATTAATATCTGTTGATGCAGGATCTCGGGCCGGATATTTAACACACAACGTCACAACTTTCCTTTCCGATACCCTGCGGGTGTGTCTGCCTCAGCTTCAATGAGCATGAAGCCACATTCCTATTCTTCTGCAACCATAGAGCCAGTCTAGTCCCCGTTACTCCTAGGCCTCAGAATCATTGAAGGACATGGCTCCAGCCTAGAAGCCCACCCACAAGATTTTATTATAACCCCACTACATAATATATAAGTAGTGTGCATTTGCTTAGAATACTCTGGTTCCCTCTTGGAAGGATGACCCAAAGTTCACCCTGGTTGGGACTAGAGCCCAGCAATAAATGGATGCTATCACCCTTGCACATGTAGTAGCCAGGTGGCTGCTTTACATTATCCTCATCCCATCTTCCATGTTCTAGGAGGTAGCCAGCCTGCACTTTGTGAACAATGTGTGTTAGCTAGTTCCATCTAGCAATCTCAGTAGTGTACTTCCTGCCAACTGTATCTTTGTATATCTATCTTTACTCCTGTTTCCATTCCTAGTGAATACACTGGTCACATAAATGCACAGTAGTGAAGGACAGTAGGATCTATGTCATATGCCAAAGTTTGTCCTCATGTAGTAATACATGCATTGATTTGTATGTATGTTAAGGAGGCAGACTCCGGACAGGGGCGGACCGCGAGCAGACAGGAGCGGACGAGTTGCAGACCCGGGTAGATGAGGCCTTGGCTTCAACTTATGTGTTGTGCCCCTCGGGAACTGTAGTGGCCTCA
>JAEUWL010000009.1:0-18481 GCA_018524415.1 Podaxis rugospora | reverse complement strand
CTACGAATAACCGTGCCACTGAGATGATAGTGGTAGTTACTGAGAAAGGAAGGTGTCGAAAGCAGCCTATTTCAGACAGGAAGATAAACCACACCAGAAATGGGCCTCGGTGGCACTTGAAGGGTCTCGCTTCCTTTTTGCGGATGCTTGCTCAATGAAGCCAAAGGTGTGTGGTTCCCTCTGGATGTGGTCTGGTCTCACTCACAGGTAACAGGCTTGGAAAGGGATGTTTCTCCACCAGCTTCCCTTGCAAGTATTCACTGCCCACCTCACCGCAATTAAGGACAACACACTTTGGATTAAAGGGTTGCTATATACAACAAATGAGCACCCCCATGGTGCACTTGCCTTGACTGCTGCCACAGTATGTCACAATCTTCCACAGATTGTCAAAACAACACTGACTCTGAGTACAGGTCAAATGGTCACTCTCGCTATGGTCAAAAGGGCATCTCACCGTTGCAAAGGTGAATGAGGCAAGGGCAAAGAACAAGGTGATCAAGTTTGATTGTCAAAAGAACAGTCGTGGCCATGAAACGATGGCCTACATCAACTTCTCGTAGGGTGAATGGGGATCCCAGACACTTGCCTACCTCGCCTCGATCAACAAGAAACTCAGTGCTACTGATATCAAAGATATTATCAAACGTAGCAAGGAACGCCTTCCAAAAACTCGTGGGAGGCTAAGTGCATAAGAGCTTCTGGATGAAGATCCTCATGTGCATCTTGGTGAAGGTTCTTCCTTAGCTGGTGAGGAGGAGGACAGTTCTTTGGAGGATCTACCTGGGTGGGGGCCCGGCTGAGACCATGTTGTCCTCAAATGTGTGGTGAATGTACACATGATTTGAAGTATCAGGTAGGTCCTCTGTTTGTTGTAACTAGTATAGTACCTGTACTGGTGTTTTCAGCTGCTGTTCATGCTTGCGTTTTGGTGGTCCATTTATAATCAGTTTCATCCCATATACCCGTTTCTGGTTTCCATCCTTGTAGTAATCCTATCCAGTCTTTTCAGTGCCTTTTCGGCATTATCTTTCCTTACTGTGACTTTCAATATACTTAGCCGCATTTCTAATGATCTTATTTTGTGCCTTATGTGACTTGCTCGAATCTGGAATGTGGCTTATTGAAACTTCTGGCCAAAATGGACACACTTATATCTGACTTAAGTAAGTTACACTTCATTCAGGAGTGTAGACTTATGAATTCCTTAATGTACTTTTATAATTACTTCCTGCAACTCTTTCCATAAGATTTGCTTAAAACTAATTTAAGTTTGGCCACAAGAAGTGAGTAAGAGTTGATTATAACTTATTAGACTTATGGAGAGATGACTTATATTTGGCTTATGGTGCAATATAAGACAACATAAGTCAACATAAAATCTGCAAATATTTTCCTGATGTTGAACCTCTTCCAAGAGTGTATGAAGAGGTTTACAGGGGCATCTGATCATTTTATCCCCATACCTCCTCAGTCAGTCAGTTCAATATCAGTAGCTAGCAGAGTACAAATAGCTGAGAAGTCTTCTTCTTTATAAGTTTCTTGTCTTTTTTGAAGTTCTGTGTGTCTTATAGTTCTTCTTTTGTTAATATATAACTGAAGAAACACTTAAACTCTCACTTAGCACTTAGAATTGAGTGGTCAATCCCTTATACACAGCTGGGAGCAGGTTCCTTGCCTGTTCAGCTGGGGGGTTTATATATTGTAGACAAGATACAAACTAGAAAAATACAAAATCACATGTCACATGGTTTCTAGAATACTTGGGACCATATGCAAACTGGATAGTCATTTCTGGAATAAGTCTGAGTCTTAAAGCATCAGGGATATCTTGTCCATACACTCCAGGACTACATGGTTAACTGGTCTGGAGTCAGATAACTCATTTTTAAGGGTGATCTTCATCATCCACCACATAGTTTCTTCATCTTGGAGGTCTGGACTGAAGTAGCTACCAAGTGACCAAGGTTTTTCCTTGGTAAAGAAAGTCATGTGTTTTCTTTATCTTGTAGAGCTAACTGGCTATTCCAGTGCATTCAGACATGTGAATTATTGTGGTCCAGGGTTTTTCTGAGTGGTAGCTACCATGCTCCCCTAGAACAGAAGCAGAAGTGACATGAGCTACTGGGGGACCCTCAAAGGCCTTGGAAAGAGCAGAAGCAGTTTTGGGTTTTGGGGGGAACTGCTGTGGTTGCAGATGCAGAGGGTGTAGCAACTCTTGAGAGGGCAAAAACTATAGGAAACCCAGGAGCCAAGGTGTTTCAAGTGAGTGCAGAGGTACTGCAACACTCCAGATTTCCAGTAGATTGGGCCATTATACCTGGCTTTTCTTTTTTGAAAAATTTTGAGAAAAGGGGCATTGTGAATTGATAAGCACAGAGAGGAGTGTGCAATCGATGGGAGGCAACGAATAAGCAGTATGGACGTGAGAGAGGTAACCATGATCAGGGTTAATATATAGACTAACATGTGGAGGCATTAGAGTAGCACTCGGTGTGAAAGCTCTCAGCAGTCCAATCCTGTCAATGTCACCTTGGTGCCTATCATCTGGAACACCTAGAACATGTCCTTTTCACATCCTGTTCAGCTCCTCACCAGGCTCGCACTTCTAGCATATGCAAATCCATTCTCTCTACCACCACCTCCACTCCACAACGCACACATCCCACTTGGCTCAGTCACTTTCATATCAGCACCGCCATTACCATATTTGTCACCACATCATTTCTCTACCCAATTCTCTTCACGGCCTTCCCATATCCACCGCCATACTATCCCCACCAGAGGTCACGATCCTTCAGCTTCAGGTCTAGATCTCCCACTTCCTTCGTCATCGTCATTGTCGGTGCCCCTCCCCCCTCAATTATAGACTCTCCCGCATCTGCCGGCTGCCTCCCCTCACTGCTCACTGTGACTGCTTATGCAATTCCAGCTTCTCAAGACGACATCACGCTCAACGCAAACTCAAAACGACGGATGTGGCAAGCTAGAGAGGAAGTGTTGTCGGGATCAAATACTTTAACAGACTTGACAAATGACAAAAAGTACACTCTGACAAACCAGTAAGAAGATCAAAAAGAGAACTGAAAGGAGAAGACCGATGTGAAGGAACAGGGAAAGTATGGAAAAAAAAAAGAATCCACGAGAAATATGGTATGCGCCCTGGCATCCCATTAGCAGACAACATCTTGTACATGTACACACATCGAGCATCATCCAACGTCTCGAGTCTCGCAATCTTCCACCCAACCCATCAAAAGGAGGTCCCAGCCACTTCGTACATGTACCCGTAGCACGACACAGAAGCGCGCGCTCTCCAGCTCCGTGTGCGTTTCCCTTTACCGCCACCCATCACGAACCTCTCACTTCTCAAACATCAGTCAAAATACCTTTCACACCTCCACTCTGCGTCCGCCCTCCATCCCTCCCCTTTCCCGCAAACATTCTCAAGCCCGTACTCCCACCACTACTCCCACCCGCCCAACTCTGACTTTCATACCTTCCCCTCTCCCAACTCCTCGTCCCAGGCCCACTGCTCACTTCAACAGGTTCATCCTCAAACTCTCCATCCCCAGATCCAGGAAACGGATAACTCTCCTGCTGCTGATGTCCAGTAGTCGCTGCCGTTGCAGTCGTAGTCGACCTCGAAATCCCCGAAGGCAACGAGACAAGCGGAACAGGCACCGCTTTCTTATCCTTATCCTTCTTTTTCTTCCGCTCTCGTTCCCGCGAATCCGTATCTGATTTCGCTTTCGTATGTGATTTCGATTTCGAACTCGAACCAGATTTACTACTCTTCGACTTGCTGCCACTCTTGCTCAACTCCTTCACTCCCGTGATCATCGACAATTCTGGAGCTTGTGGTGGTTGTGGTGACTTTGGCGTACGAGGTGACGGAGGCTGATGTACGGCAACCGCAACCGTTGATCCAGCCATAGGTGTCACGACTCCCTCTCCCTCCCCTTCTGCTTCCACCTCTCCTTCATCACCAAACCCAAGATCTCCCGAATCAACCCACCCGTCCTCAATATCACTCTCTTCCTCTGCTTCTTCTTCTCCCTCCTGCGATTCTGGCTTCAACGTATCCACTGTCTCCCGTCTCTTCCCCTTCGCACCCGGAGTCCCAAAGTCAAATTTTCCCGTCGGTCCTGGCGTGAGTGCCTCAACAGGATCTTCCTCTGTATCACCCTCCTGGCTTTGACTCGATGCCGAAGTCGAGCGGGACACTGAGACAGGTGGCTCATAAAGCTCTTCATCATCATCATCATCATCATCACCAACATCGTCGTCAACGTCGTCATCACCATCACTTCCCTCTGTTGTACGTCGCTTCCGCTTAGCTTCCCCCTCCTCTCCAAGATCCATATCCAACTCATCTTCTTCGTCGTCCTCGACATCAGGCTCCGACATCGATTCCAATCCCATCATACTCTCATCATCGAAATCTTCGTGTGCCCACTTGGGATGATCGTCCTGTATCGAGAATATACTCCTCGGGAGCTATAGAAAAAAAAATACCGCAAACCGTTAATCAAAGAGAAAGGGGAATAATTTGCAAATGCAAAAATCACACACCTCATCAACCCTCCTCCTCAAATCCACCCACTCCTCAATGTCCCGACACAAAAACCCAAGCAACATACTCGGATCCAACCCACTCAATGGCATCTTCCTAACCCTCTCACAATGATACGTCTTCAACTCCGCAGCACTGTACGACGTCACATAATGCTCCTGTAGCGCATCCAACCCGCCAGCACCACCAGATGTGCTAGCCGAAGGTGACGCCGAAGCATCAGCAGACGAGGTATTAGTATTGTTAGTGCCCACAGAAGCATTGGTAGACGTTGTATTAGTCGTAGATGTAGACGTGCCGGACGTGTTTGACGTCGACGAACTTTGCGAAAGGACGACTGAGATCGGAATCGGTGCTGCTCGAGTTGTTGTAGTGATGCGTTCTCCGTGTTCGGACACCACCTCCCCTCCCTCCCCAGACCCAACTCCAATGACCACATTTCGCACAACCTCCTCCCCCGAAAGCTCTCTCTGCAACGGACTAGGCGATGCAGGCGCATGTCCATGCCCATGATACGAGGACGGAGGAAACCCTCCACTACTCGCACGTCCCGAAGTCGAACTCGTCGGCGAGGTCGGGTGTCGGCCATGCGTTTGCGAATGTGATGATCGACTAGGACTATAACTTTGTGTGGTGTGGTATGACGCATGGTCCCTCCGTCTCCCCTTCCCTTTTCTTTTCTCCTTATCCCCTCCCTCCCTTTCCTTTTCTCTTTGACTCTTACTCCCCCGTCTCCGCACCCGTTCATATAGGGACTCCCTATCCCTCTCCCCATCCCTCTCTCTCAGAATCGCTGTAGGACCACCCTCGCCAAAAGGCAATGGCCGCAATGGGATGGCAGGCCGGGGATTATGAGGGTCAAGATAGAACAAGTTGTCAGCCTGAGACCCGACAAAATAGTACGAGGAGCTCGGACGACCACCCGCGATGCCTATCGACTGTGGGAACGTGAACAACGTCTGTAGTACATATATTGATCAGTACAACGCTTCATAATACGAAAGGAGAACACACTTTGATAGTCTCATAATAAATCGGATTGACGCCATCAATTCCTAACCTAAGTCCAATAAGGACAAGCACAGGTCGATCACCCCACGTCTGTGGTGCTGTCTTAGATGCTGCAGTCGATTTACGTGGGGAGAGTGTTGTGGTTGGTTCTGGTGGGTGCGTGTAAGATGCGAGGAAGACATCTGTTTGGGATAGAACACCGTCTTTGGCTACGGAGACGCCGAGTCCTGCGCCGGGAAATGCGTTTACCAGTCGTCTAGCATGACAGCAAAAGTGTAAGTAAGTTTGAAGGAAGAAGAGGTGGGTAAGGTGGACGTACTTGATTGCACCTGCGGCGACGCTAGGCCCGAACCACTGTCCTACATCTGTCCCAAGTTCTTTCCCAGCGAGAGCCATCCTATGTACGGAGAACGGAGCTTCTGGAGAGGGTGTATCGAAGAACCACGTAAGAATTTGTACATAGGTCGCGTAATCTGCTGTGTATATTGGATATGGCGGTCTACGCCAATCTAACGCACAAGTCATTACGATAGAAACCCATGTGAAAGGGACACGCACCTCGACCCAAATGTGCATGAATCAATGCATTCGCAAGCAAACTCTGCCCCGTCCTCAGCATACACCCCCAGCCCGAATCACTCGACCACGTCTTCTCGCCACCCCAATGCCAGCGACTCTTGGTAGGACTCACCACCTTATCTTCCACCGCACTAGTTGCACCGAGCGCACACAACTCATTCAATGTTGTATCCTTAATCGGCTGTGAGAAATGTGACCGATAAGTGAGCCACACGCGGGACACAAAGTCGATATAAAACACAGGTGGCCAAAGTGCTGCTGGATTATTCTTGTTAGACAACGATGACGCCGACGACGACATGGATGCGGATGCAGGTTGCTGCGATAGCGCCAGTGCCAGTTCCGCATTCGAGGCCACTGAAGATGTCGACGAACTCAAAGACGGAGGCGATCCTACACGTCTCCCCGCATTCATTGTCCCCTGTGGTGACACAGGTGACGGGGGCTCGTACCCCGGATGTTGTACCCCCAACAACCAGATCGGTTCAGTACACTTATCCGGTGTCGCATCACTATCCAACAAATACCTCATCGCCTTGTCCAAATGCCCCTTTCCGTGTTTCGCAACTGTAAGCAGCGTGGATGCTTTGCTTTTAGGTGAGGACTGGGAGAGGAGGGTGTTGAGTGAGAGGTCAGTCGTAGATGAGCTAAACGTATGTGAGAACCAGCCAGAAAGGCGCGTTGGGAGGTCACCGATACGTGTAGACGACGGTGTTGTACTGGAAGAGGAAAACTGGTGACGTTGGAGGGAATCAGGGGCGGATGTGGTGAGGGGCCTGTCTGCATTCGAGCGTGGACGAGGGATGGCAACAGGCTCTACTATCACAGGGGCTTCATCCATATCAGCCGCACTCGCAGCGGTAGGCGTAGTCGCATTACCAGCCTCGGATTTGTCTTTATCCTTGTCCTTGTCCCGTCTACCAAGGAACTTGCTGCCCTTGCGGATCTTGGAGGAAGGGGCAGAGGGAAAGGTGGTGGTGTCACTGTTGGTGTAGGTGTTTGGGTTGCCCGAGGCCGAGCTGGCGATGGAACTGCCTCCTGTGCTGCCTGTAGGGTCTGTGGCAGACTTTGAGCGATCACGGTTCTGGCGTTGGAGAAACTTTGGGAGTTTGGATGTGGAGGCAGAGGAGTGTTGTGTTGGGGATGTTGGGGAGGGCGTGTGCCTCGGGTGTTTGCTGGCCATGTGAGACTACTGCACCGGGTGCGGGATGGTGCCAGCGGTGGGATCCGCAGACGGTGGTGGTGGAGTGTGGGATGTAGGGACCAGAGGGTGAGGAGGGAGTAGGATGGATGGGTTGTGGTTGTACGGTGTGATGTTGTGATAACCTCTTTCGGATTTGTCAGATTTGTCACCACTGATCTCTTCCTCCCAAGTTACCTCTTGTTCGATTAACTCAACACTCCAACCTGCAATGCTCTCTCTCCTTGTCGCTCAAAGTCTCCCGTCTATGGTCCGACTAGCCCATGCCACCTCACCACGTTCCCCTACGTGGCCAACGCCACCATTCAGGGTGCCCCTTCAACTCTGACGCACGCCCACACCTCCATCAATTCTGCTTCTCTTCTCTGTTCCATGAAGTAATGGCCCATGAATCTGAACATGCTTACATCTCCAAGCCGACCGACCCTCTGGTCCTAGAAGACGGTCATACTCCAACATAGCCGGATATAAATCAGTCGCTCCACATTTTTTGTACGGAACCTTGCAAGAATGTCACTACCATCGTTGCTTCCCTCCCACATAGTCGCACTACCCCCGAAAAGCTCAAAACATTGACCCCAGCCCAGACCAGGGTCATTAATGCTCCTGCTCGAACTAAGAAGCTGTCAGGTGGCGAGAAGTTGTGGTGCCGTAGTCATTCATCCTTTCCATATCTTCGATGTCTCGTATCTCGTATTTAATAGTCATTCATGGTTGTTGCCGGGTTATAAGCCGGGCAAGTGTCCAGAGGCATGTTGGATGAATCAATTTAGTAAAACCTGTTTAAATTGGACTCCGCCAGTACCAATTGAAAGATTTTCATCGAAACTAGATGATGACCAACCTCATAGGCTCCCTTATACCCTCTCTAGCGCCATTTTGCCAAGAAGACCATTGAAGAGGAGGTAGAACGCTACTAAACGATTAGCCCTTCTTTCCATAGTGCCAAATACCACTTAAAGAGCTTTGCCCACGTGATTTCTTTCTATAATGCAGCCATGGATAGGAATACCCAGTAACCAAGTGGATAAAAGGCTCGAACGCCCAGAACTGATTGCTCAAGATAACGCTATCCCTGACCCCAGGTCAACGAACTGTGGTCCTCCTCCCCTGGAATGCAATACAAACACATTTTCTCCGTACTTAATGCTTAGTGCAATTGTGACTTAAAAACTTGGACAGGAAACACAAGGTGCTGAGCGACTCTGCTGTAAGGTAGTCCAGACAAGGTGTGGTAATGGAACTTAAAGGGCTTCAATATATATACTCCACTATGTGATTGATTAAGGAACAAGGGTATGTAATTTTCAGAATTAAGCCGCCGGTAGTAAGAAAAGACCAGAGATGACAAGACCATATACCCAGCGAGCCTAACGAGGAACATGCCGGATAAAAGGGTATCAGTGATGATATTCTTCCATGATCAAGGCCGCAGCTTTCTCCGAACGTGGCTTAATCACACATTCGAACGGCTCAGGATAACTATAGTAAGTTAAGATCAGTAATCCTATATTGGACAAAGAAGACAACGGCACCTGATGATACCAGACGTATTCTCATGCTTGGGGATGATGGGCACGCCGTCCTTCGTCGCATTCGTGATATTGAACACAGAGAGGGTCATCGCAATCGTCATCGACAATGCTGCCTCGGCGAGATACATTCCAGGACAGATCCGCCGTCCAAATCCGAAGCATATTTGACGAGGGTCTCGCTGGGGGTTAGGACCAAGATATCGCTCGGGAGAAAAGGTGAATGGATCGGGCCAAGTGTTCTCATCATGCAACATGTTCCTATACGATGCTCGTTAAAGTGCTGATCTGGGACCCTGAGGGGAATGGAAGGTTACCAGAGGTTACACATAATGATCGCGTCCTTGGGAACAAAGTAGCCTGAGATAATACCGTCTTCCGTAGCACGATGAGGTACGCCAGTAGGGGCGACACTGTTCCATCTAAGGATTTCGGTAACAACGGCATTTACGTACGGAAGACGAGGAAGGTCATTAAAACAAGGAAGTCGTTCCGTGCCGACGACAGAGTCGATCTCCGCCTGGGCCTTCTTCTGGACATCTAACCCTCAGTGGTTAACAAGAGCCTGTTGAACGGAGTATATGCCATTAGCGCATACCTGGGAATAAAACCATGGCAAGATGGAAAGCATATTCCGCGGAGACAGTCGTGTCAGCACCGCCGCCATAGAGTGAGCCTGCTGAGTACTTCAGGTCTCGAATGTCATCCGCGCCAAGGTTTCCCTCCTCGAGAATGGCAGACACATAAGATTTTGACGCAGTACCAGCCTCCTATAGGTCGACAATCGAGTGTGAACTGAGATCCTGTTTTCCTAAACGTACCATTTGCTGCATAGTAAATTTGTACGGGGCTTCAACCATTTCCAGCGTGTCGGCCGCCCAACGCCTCGCCGTTTTCATAAAGCCCATACCTGGTAACCATTCCGGCAGCTTCCTCAATACAGGGAAGAAGTCAACCAAGAAGGAGCCGGGAATCGTTGTCTTGTTGAAGTTGTCGTTAGCACGTTCTATAAGCGTAACGAACGGATCTTCATCTTCCTGCACATCAATTCCATACGTTAGCTTGAGGATGATAGTGCCTTGAAGTCTAGGACAGTCATAAACATATGAGAGACTGACAGAATCAAATGTACTTACTTGCGGAGGTGAACCATCAGATCATCAGGCTTAGTCAGGGTCCATTGAAGGTACTTGCGGGTCGATGCCTCGATAAGCGGATGAAGTTGTTTCAACTGCGCTGTACCTCCAATGTACTTGGCTATGTTCTTTCGATAGCGCCTGAATCGGTCTCCATACGGGATCAAGACGAGGGTTTCCGAATAACCAAGCAGTTCACCGCCCATCTCGAGACGGGGCCGATCTGAATAGAAGGCCCCCTTCCTATCAAGTTCCTCCATGACATCGGCAGAATTGACAATGATAATGGGCTGGCCCATTGCGGTGACAGAAACGATTCCACCTACAACGTATGTTGATGAATATGCTTTGGGAAAGCGCATTAAGCGTTGACAACAAACCATATTTGCGTCCCCATTCTGCATAGGTTAGCCAGTCCTTCTGTGTCGGCATGTCGAGAGCATTCTAATACCAGCAAGTACTTGTTAATGTCTATTTCTGATGAGAACTCAATGGGGAGGAGCGCACTCCGACGATTGGTAGACCACGGGGACCCGGAGGGAGAGGCGCAGGAAGTCGTCGCTGTCCGATGTATAAGTTGAGGATATACACGCCAACTCCGAGAAGACAATAGTCCGTATATGTGAGTGCGGTCATAACGACAAAGATGGCAGAAAAAGGCGAGGTGAGCTGGCGGAGACGAGAAATGGCCAGTAATGACGGTTCAGTGTGTCCGTGGATGCTCTTATTTCCACTGAATCAATATGCTCCCAAATTCAGGGATGCGTTTTAGTTTGGTATGCATTAGCTGACATTAGCTGGGGAGGTGACAGGGGGGGGTGACCGGATAACTTCAAAGGAAGATCCCTTGAAGCGGATGCAACCATCATGCGTTCTCTGCCTAATCATATTTCCTCTTAGCCTCTTACAAGGAGTCCTCCTCGCGACGTCTGTCGTCCGGTACCCATCGCTGGACTTATCGTTGAAGGTCCATAGTAATTGCATAGCGTCTCTGAACCCCTTTCGATTACTTCAACGGTTCGGGCTTTTTGCTTTCCTGAGAGATCGTGGTTTCCCTACAGAAAAAAACATTCCTTTTAGGCCAGACTCAAAATAGACGTTCCTGGTCGCTGGTCGGAGCAAGCTAAAAGGAGAAAGGAGCACTCACACGTACATACGTAAAATGAGGTACTGTTGTTGATCACATGTTTGAAAACGATCAGCGGTTTGAGAATTGGGAATTTGCTAACACCACAGATGGCTCTTGACTTCCGCAAATTTTTGTGACATATATACGGGGCGTGGAAATATTCTAATGCCCAAAATTCGGGGATATACAATGATACTGAGGCAAAAAAAAAAAAGCGAAAGCCACAAGGCACTTTCAGGCAAAGCTTTGTCATCAAAACAAACATCTTCCAAGATCCCTGGCATTGGTTAAGCAGAAAAGTGCACCCCATAATACGCCTCCAAATACATAATCCCTGAAAATCAGAAGTGTGACGCATGGATTGGGAGGTGTTTAAACTCCATTAGCCCCAATCGAAGCACCGTCTGCTACTCCAGCAGCATGTCGACAATTGCACATACGGACTTAGTACCCGTTCCCTCCAATTTCCCACATTCTACCACTACCAGTGGCACCACCAACCTCAGTGAACCATGACTTGACCCATGTAAACACACATCTTAGCATTTTGCGACTTCTATCCTAGTTGACCATTCATCTCTTAATCCCACAAATGGCTAATAGACTGGTGCTCTTCATGCAAAAATACCAGGGGTAGAGAGGGGTGAGAAAACTGCCCACAACTCAAAAATTTTCAGAAGGACCATCAACGACAGCATTACATACACTTGCTTCTGGAAAGGTTGAACTATTCATCTTCTGAAATGCAGTCGACCCGGTTTGCAAACCTTACGAAGGCGGGGGACGTGGCATCACCTGGTCAGCTTTCCCAGGTTTTTCCCGACTGCCGTGTCTGTTTCAATTTTTTCGCGTTTGGATTCCCTTGCTGCTTCTGTCCGAACAGGAATGAACCCCATGGACGCTGTAGGAGTGAGCCTAGGTCTTACCAGGTCTGCCTCGTTAGTTGTGGTGGTACGAGACAAAGCATTCCCAAGAAATTGACTTCAATAGATCTCACCATCGCCTCGAGCTCTTGCTTCCACTCGATCCTATCTTAGTATTCATCCAATCTGAGGAAAATTTCTCTTAGCTTCGTTTGCAGACAGTTGATGACAGCTATTATTGTCTGGGGGGGGGACCACCTCAATAAACATTGATCAATAAAATAGACATTTAGGTTATTACAGCTCGGCTATTGCTTATCCGGAACCGAAGGTTGTATACTCATACTTTGCTAAGAAAACTTTTCAACTAACCACACGACAGTAGGCTATACCTATGAAACATTCCAAACACAGATATGTTCATCGCACCCTGATGTCTGCATCGATGCTAACTTTTTGGGGGAACGATGGAGCCAATTGTCAGAGCATTCTGCCGCCCTTCTCACCCTGCTGTTTCTTTTCCCCATAAGGCTTTAGGAACAACTCTAGTCGTTGACAACAGACAACATCAGTGATATTGACCCTGAATAAACTCAGATTTGCAGGAGCCGTGCCTTCACATTTAAAAACATCTACACGCGGAAATGTTCTACATCCTCGGCTTGTCGATCTGTCGTTGCCTAGTAATACATAACCTGACGATTCGACACTGGAATTCCATCTCTCTCCTACCCTCTCTTTTGTACCGCAGCCGAGTCATACTTCCATCCTCGCCACTTCCACGTTCTCGCTTCACCGAACGGACTTGGTTGGTTTCTCGGAGGTTGACACAGTAACTCTACTCTTGACTGAGCTACGTTTGAAGGCGGGCAAGAATATAGCCGCCCCAATTCCTCCATTCGGTTTAACCTCCCAAGATGTCGAGTAAATCGGCGACTCTGGAGTCGGGTGTCCCCCTGGATAACTCGTATGTGCGACCCGGATATCTCTCATTTTTCCTTCCTGCTCTATTTTCTGTTCAGCCGATAGAGGTCATCTGATATATTTGTTCTGCAGCATAGGGGCAATGATGATCGGTGTAATTGTCAGCGCTGTCCTGCATGGTGTATGCCTCCTACAAGCCTTTTACTATTTCCAACGTATGTTCTCTTCAGCGCAAAAAATTTTCTCTTCGGCGTTTGATACGTGCACCTGATTTCTTAGGATACAAGAAGGACCATTGGCTATTGAAAACACTGGTAAGTGTGCTTTTTTATTCACCCCCCACCTTCTTTCCGTTCTCGTTTGTTTTCTTGGTGGCGTACCGCCAATGCCGCTGATTTCGGATGGCACGGCCTGCCGGTTCGTGGATGACGTACCTTTGGACGGTGCCCTGCCCTTGAATCATGCAAGCTGGAACTGATCCATGACTTCGCCTGGTCGGGTGATAATAGGTTCTCATCTTGGTTACATTTGATGCCACACATTTATGCATGATCACGCACACCAGTACGTCGACTCATCGATTCCTATCCCTGACCTCATTTATTAAGGATGCTTGTGTTGGTAGTCTATCATTATACGATTACCTTCTTCCAGTAAGTCTCGTCTTCCTTCGAAAGGAGGTCCAGATTAGAGCTGATGGTCAAACGGTCTGCAGTGACGATGAGAGGCTGAAGCATATCATCTGGTCTGTCGTGGTACGTATTTTGTTCTTCCCCATCACCTGCCTCGCTAAATAGTAGCCGTAGATCGAGGCCTTGTTTACTGTACGTGTCTCGTCATTTACGAGGGCACCTAGGACCTGACATACCCCGCTGCCGCTATCTTATCTATCTCCCATGTAATTGGATCCGAATACCCTTCACATCTCGTCTCATTGTATCATCACGAATTTGGTGCCCCTCAGGGTCTGAATGGTGCATTTGTGCAAACGTGAGTCTTCTTTACTGACAAGAAAGGTTCGTTTGAACGGTCGCTCACGGGTGCTTCAGGTTCTATGCGTATCGGGTATGGAGGCTCAGTTCAGGGAATATTTACCTCACGGGAGGAATCATGCTGTTGATCTTCGCTTGTGCTGGGTGTGGGACAGGTGGGTCGACCACCGCGTCTATAATTGCATTTCGTCTGATTCGTGAATGAAGCTTGGGTGATCCTCTCGTATGTTTGGCGCCCGACAGTATGCGGATTTCGATTAACAGAAGTAACCTTAGGATCCAGATGGACACCTATAGGACATTATTGAAGATTTCCGTGAGTCTCTTAGTCCCCTGGTTCGTCTGAGTAAATGCTGACGAGGCCAATGCAGCCGCTCACCATCACCATCAACGCCCTTTCGACAACTATCGACGTGCTCATCGCGACGAGCTTGGTCTACTTATTGCACAGTGCTCGGACTGGATTTAGAAGGTGAGCCATTCAACCGGTTGACTGTTTTACTGTGTGCTGACAAGTTCCAGGTCGGATACCATGATCACCAAGCTGGTTCGTAGATATATTAACCTCCCGCGGATGAAATATTGATCCCTAATCAGATCATCTTTGTTGTCAACACCGGAGTGTGAGTTTCTTCTCGACATTATTCTACATCGACCTAATCTCCTTTTTGTCAGATTAACGACGTACGTACACGTAGTGCCCCTATTCAGCAGCGACGTATGCTAAATACACGTCAAATACAGTATCTGCGCCATTGCAGCCCTCATTTCGGTGCGACGATTCTCAAATACCAGTGTCTATAGCACATGTTGATGGGACTCCGGATATACACAGCTCGTTGCCTCACCCAATACGCTCATTTACGCCAGCTTCTACTTCTGCATTGGCCGACGTATGTCCTTTCCTACCTTGTCCATGAAAGCTGAAGCCCTCAACGCCATCCCTCTTTTACCTTAATGCCGTATTACGGCTGCAGTCTACAGCAACTCTTTCTTGGCGACTCTTAATGCTCGGCAGAGCATCACAGAGAAGATTGACAACGTCGATCATATGCTGGTATCAATTCCACGGAGTGCTGTATCCTCCAATCACAAGTCTCAACAAAATATTTCGATTCGCATTGATAGGACTCAGGAGTCTGCACACGATAAGGACATACACAAGGCTTGTTTGAAATCTCATACTCCTTAGGCGTGAACTAAACCTTGATTCAGAATGCTTCCCAGAACCTCTCTGTCGTCCATAGTATAGATGCAAAGAGTTCGGATGACGAGCTCGCCACTAAAGTGTCTCCTATTTAAAAGCCTCCTTCACCGTCTTCCTCTTTCTCGTTATAAGTGTGCGTGTAAAGTGTGTACATATGATTGGGCTATCAAGTAGGAGACACTTCTCGTATTGTATATAGTTATTCTCTCTCCAATATTGGTATGGTAGGATGTTCGTAGAGACATCAGTCTGATACTGCTTTGGATTTTGATTGGTGAACATAAATTCGATTACCTGAAGACAGGATTCAGTTTGCCAGCAAGGCCAGCACCTAAAACCACTGGCAACGTGCCTGATGACTCGGCAAGAGCATCAGGACATCGATACTTTACATCAGCTGATTGGCTACTTTGAACCTAAGCCCACATTGTGTATCGCATTTTCCCCAGACCAAGTTCGTTCCTTGCTTGATGCCGAAAGGGGTGGCAGGGCTTGGTGCAGGCGTCATGAGGGGGTGTCATGAGGGGGCGTCATGTGGAGGCATGAGTTGACTTGTGTAATAACGTTTCATCGTGCCTAGGGTGGGTGTATATGTAATTTATAAAAGGCGGTTTGTGCTGGTTTGGTCTTCTTCTCTTTCCCACGACTTCTCCCTGACACAAAGTTTCGTGGAGAAGGTATGGGCGACTTATCGTCCGCGGTTAATTGCTTCGGGGGTAGACTTAAAGTCCGTTGGCTTCTTTTTTTTTTTGTTGTATCGTCGCCGCCTCTTATGGATCCTGCTCTTCGGCCCATTTGCAATGAAAGCCTGAGCTCACCCCCCTTCTGTGGGCACTACCAGCACCGCCCCAGTCGCTCCCGGGTATAACCGGCCATATATAACCCTGGGCAGGCGGTGGAAAGCTTTTATACCTTGTATAAAATGTGAAGTGGCGAGAGAGGGGCTGGGAGGTCTTCTAGACTATTCAGAAATTTGCGAAGACGAAGTATGGGTATGGGAGTATATCAGGTGTGGACAGACCGTCACATGTGGTGACGATATGCTGAGGCGGTGAATTTCATTGTTGAATCAGTTGAGATATACTAAGGTGTCCATCTACGTAGCTTCTTCCTTGCGGAAACCCTCAAATATTTGTATATCCTGTTTGATGACACAGGACTCCTTACACTTGACAAGTGGGTCTTCGAGTGGATGAGAGAGGAATGAGAGATGTATGGTATACTGTCGGAAAAATTATAGTTTACTCTTCCACGAATACTGATGCTCATTTATGCCAATTTATTTCCATATTGTACATCTTAAATGCTTAATCAGCTCTTATGCGTTGCGACAAAATCCAGCGCCTTCACCCAGTGAGCCAATCATAGGCATCTTCGCTCGGATGTAAAGTGCTCGGCCCCATCAGCCTGTGTTCTACTTTTACAGGCTGAAGGGCGAGTTGTATGACAAGATGAGGAGGGTGTTACAGGTCACATGCAGCCCTGCTTCCACCTGGTATTTCGGTCGTTGTGGATTTAGACAAACACAATTCCCGTCAATGATTATCTCTTTCCACCGTTGACGCTAGTTCGACCCCGACACCAGTTGAGGTTATGGGGACAGGGAAAAGACATGTCACCACACTCGATGGGTAGGTGAAATTAGGCGACCGCAGAGGAATTGACAGGAAGTTGACCTGAACACCAATACGTTCATACGATACTCCTTGTGAGGTTGGAGTGCTCTCATTTGCTCTCGGGGGCTGCTTATATCATTCACGCTTCTTCTAAGACCAAAAATTTGAAAAAAATAATGATAGAAGTTGAAAGGGGAAGATGCTCAAGTAAGGCGGAAAAATTCTCCTCAATATTTGTAGATTAAGCTCTAGTCCATCCTAAGCTAGCCGAAACCCACCGTCTCCGAGAATATGGGGATTCAGGCAAATTTATACTGCCTGAGGAGAAAACGGGAGAACCATTATGGACAAGGCTGAGCGGGGAGCCGATTCCAAGGAGTTGATGTCGCGAACAGAGTATAATTCTCTTGCAGTATGGATAGAGGGTGCATGTGATTAATAGCTGTGGGCGCTAGTCAGGTTGAGGCTTAGTGAGAGGCACCGCTCCGCTACGAGTTCATGAGTTGCTTGCTGGGCATCATTCTTCACACGGCCATGGGAGTTGATAATGACGAATCCCGAAGCGAGCTGTGATACTGAGGGCCATGCATGGATACGAACCGAAAAACCTTGGATGGATCCCTCATGCCTGCTGTTGACGAGACTGGAGCCTGATTTCCTCCAGACAGTCCAGACAGATCAGCCCTGCGTAAACAGTAACTTAGGTGGGAGGTAGGGCTCTGTGATGGATGAACATCATTCGGCCTACTGGTGACTATTTTCGGGTTTTCGGATGCATTGTCGCGATCGGCCCTCTCTATGCTCTTAGTCACACCTTATTATTCATATTCGTTCACTGACCAGTTATGTTTCACATAAATTCCCCTTAAATACTCCGTATTTGAAATATGTCTGCGTATATAAGCAGGTGGATAGGTGTAAGAGAAATTAGACGATTCTTGTAGCCTGTGATTTACCAGCTTGATTGAGTCAGTGTGACACTACTATCAGCACTAGCATTACAGGCTCCTGTGTTATGCTATATTTCTGGCATTAAACGACAAAATCCCGTCTCTCTGCACCGAGACTGAGCACTATGTAATTGTTTACTTACTACTGCACCGTGCCGTTCTATATGCCGGAGTTGCGACTTGGCCCCCACATCGACTCGCTGCATTACTACAGATCGGTAGGGGACCTCATACACCGAAGATGCCTTACAACCGCCTGTGCCAATCCCTGCACTAATATATCCATACCTTCAGGCCGGCGTGGTGTATTTTCGCCAAGAAGAGCCATCGATCAAGATATTCCTAACCTCAAGGCACAATCAGACTCTGCACCGTCCTAGATCGAGCTCCTACAATTGCGCAACGGAAGACAGCCTAAACCATCCTCGGGTACTCTGAATTGAAGGTGCTTCAAGGATTAGTACCTCACTTCAGGGGGGCATTCGTAGGTTATTGTATACTCTTTGATCCGAGGTAGCAGACAAACAAAGGTGCGGTTACGCGGTGGCACGGTGTAGATGATCTGCCTGCTGAGGCAAGGGAATGCCAAGAACACGTCCACTGTTTGTGTCTGTTTGATTTTCGAACCAGAACAACTCGGAACCGCACATTGATTCTCACTCTCGCAACACCTAACAAGGAATACTTAATTGCGTGATAGAGACTGTGAGTAGGGTCTGTTTGCAACCACCTTAAGCGAGATTTTTTGGGAAAATTCCCCTCGCA
>JAEUWL010000010.1:0-18539 GCA_018524415.1 Podaxis rugospora | reverse complement strand
TTGAATAGTTACCTGAAGTTGTCGGACTGGACTGAGGTGCTGAAGATGGAGGAGTTGGGAATAGTGGAGCTTGAGAACGATGGCTTGAAGGTAGTATGTTAGGTCGAACTAAAAGAAGATATTAGAAGAGAGACAAATAGCTCAGCAATTGAACAGTTACCTGAAGTTGTCGGACTGGACTGAGATGCTGAAGATGGAGGAGTTGGGAATAGTGGAGCTTGAGAACGATGGCTTGAAGGTAGTATGTTAGGTCGAACTAAAAGAAGATATTAGAAGAGAGACAAATAGCTCAGCAATTGAACAGTTACCTGAAGTTGTCGGACTGGACTGAGGTGCTGAAGATGGAGGAGTTGGGAATAGTGGAGCTTGAGAACGATGGCCGAAAGATGATGCATCAGGTTGGAATACAGAAGGTGGTGGAGTACAGGAAAATGAAGTGATTGAGTGATTACTTGAAGAAGGTGGAGTAGGTAGTAGAGGAGGGTAAGCCTGGCAGCTTGAAGATAGTGTACTGGGCCGGAATAAAGAAGATGTCGGAGTAGGGGAGAATGGAGTGATTGAGTGATTCCTTGAAGTCGATGGAACAGGCTGGGATCTTGAAGATAAAAGAGTAGAAAATAGAGGACCTGAGAAGCGACAGCTTAAGAATGATATACCAGGTTAGAATAATGAAGGAAAAACCTCACCAGAATTTTGTGGGCGAATTTGGTTTCTAATTGCCTGATTATATGTCTGTCGCCTCTGCTTTTTTAAAAAAAAAGTTAAATAGACTAAATCAATATGCATAAATGCTGCCAAAAAACTAATCACCTGTTTGGCTCCTGAAGATGGTTGAACTGGTCGGTTTTCTTGACCAAGGGCAGGCTGAGGGCAAAGTTGATAAAGTCGGATAGGTGGATTTGAAGTTGGACATTGAGAAGTTGGAGTGGGCGATGAAGTCCTCTGAATGTGAGATGGGATGCGGCGCTGATGAGGACTCTGAGCTCGATCGACTTGAATCTGGCGAAGTGCTTGTCGCCTTTGGGCCTGATATTGCTGAGACTCATTCACTGTATCTTCCATCCTATAGTAATAAATATCAGCAACTACAAAATATATATGATGATCGCAACTTCAAAAAAGAGGTTACTTACTACTGGCAAAAAATATTTATAGTTGTATGTGAGCAAGCTGAGCAAGATGCAGTATGACAAAGATGCGAGAACAGAACAGGGCACAGTATCTGGACCACCAGAAAGGAACGCAATTCAGGTAACTGCAGGCAAAAAAGAGAGATATTCAGAAAACCAGAGAGAAGCATTATTCGCATAAGCATTCGGGTAACCAGGCGACCAGCGAGCCATTGGAGCACTAAATTCTTGGAGCACTAAAAGCCTGCTCTGGAGTAGGTCGACCCTGACAGGAACAGATGCAGTCATAGTTGAATCGCCATTAGTTTCATTGGGGTGGTGCACCCATCTCTACTGAGGCAAGCTTAGAAACATTATCGGGAGGAAAGCCTCTATTTGCAGTTTTTGTGGCTTGATAGAGCTCAAAATCCCAAGGAAGAACCAAGTTGCTTGCATGCATCCTAATGTGAAGGGAATCTGAAAAGATATCTGAAAAGATACAAGTGGACCCACAAGGCAGCACTAAGAGAATCGACTACTACTCCAAGCACCACTTTCCATCAACCAATCGGGGGACGGAAAAGCGTTCAACAGCCAATCACAACGCAAACTTTTCAACCAATCGGGAGTCGTAAAAACGTCCAACAGCCAATCGCAATGCAAGCTTTCAGCCAATCAGCAACAACTTTCGAGCCAATCAAAAGTCTGTGAGAACCTAGCTCACCTTTGGGCCTGATATTGCTGAGACTCATTCACTGTATCTTCCATCCTATAGTAATAAATATCAGCAACTACAAAATATATATGATGATCGCAACTTCAAAAAAGAGGTTACTTACTACTGGCAAAAAATATTTATAGTTGTATGTGAGCAAGCTGAGCAAGATGCAGTATGACAAAGATGCGAGAACAGAACAGGGCACAGTATCTGGACCACCAGAAAGGAACGCAATTCAGGTAACTGCAGGCAAAAAAGAGAGATATTCAGAAAACCAGAGAGAAGCATTATTCGCATAAGCATTCGGGTAACCAGGCGACCAGCGAGCCATTGGAGCACTAAATTCTTGGAGCACTAAAAGCCTGCTCTGGAGTAGGTCGACCCTGACAGGAACAGATGCAGTCATAGTTGAATCGCCATTAGTTTCATTGGGGTGGTGCACCCATCTCTACTGAGGCAAGCTTAGAAACATTATCGGGAGGAAAGCCTCTATTTGCAGTTTTTGTGGCTTGATAGAGCTCAAAATCCCAAGGAAGAACCAAGTTGCTTGCATGCATCCTAATGTGAAGGGAATCTGAAAAGATATCTGAAAAGATACAAGTGGACCCACAAGGCAGCACTAAGAGAATCGACTACTACTCCAAGCACCACTTTCCATCAACCAATCGGGGGACGGAAAAGCGTTCAACAGCCAATCACAACGCAAACTTTTCAACCAATCGGGAGTCGTAAAAACGTCCAACAGCCAATCGCAATGCAAGCTTTCAGCCAATCAGCAACAACTTTCGAGCCAATCAAAAGTCTGTGAGAACCTAGCTCGTATTATAATATAGATGTGTGGAGAGCTAAGCAACGCAACAAACAATTAACAAACGAACACTCTACATCTGATGCTAAGAACAAGCACCCTGAATATCCATAGCCCCGCTAATTGCGTTGAGAAGAACATCATGCTCATCTCCCGCAACCTGCCACATCGCGAATCCCTTAAGTCCGTTGTCATTGATGAACTTTCCTTTCGCCGCTGGAATTCAAAGTCAATCATATGTTTCAATACCTTGTGGAGAACAGGAGAACACACAAAAGCTGGTGGCATCATCGTAGGAGATAACAATGCCTGAGGTAGGGTTGTACACAAACGGCTGATTACGAGTGGTGAGCGATTTAGAAGACACACGAAGTGGGTGGGCTTACCGTCTGGCTGCAATTGTCATAGAAGTAGGTGATGCCCGAGGCGGCCATTCCATCACTGTTCAAGAATCCGGCAGTGATCATTTGGGAAAAGTCATAGACGTCGGTGCCTCCGCCAGTGGGATTACCGCAAATATCGACACCTCCAGCTATATGGGTCATACGTGAGAAAATTGTCGGCGTTATTGCGAGAGGGGGGGGGGTGGAGGGCAAGGGGAAGAGTGGGGGGCACTGGAAAACTCACTGTCGTCGCTGGGCACGAGGGGATTACTGTTCTTTGCGAACGGCGAATAGATGGTGAAGTTGGAGCCTTGGTTTGTGGCTTTGAAACTGTGACCGTATGCGGCTACGCCCAACACAAGCTACACATTCAATTATATCAGTACCTCAGTTCTTCTAAGTAGAGAAGGGTGAGTATTGTGAATACCTGGTTAGCGGGGAACCCGGCACCAGTCCAGGCGGCAATAGCAGACTTGGCAGACCCAGCCTTGGTAGGGGCGCAAGCATCGTCCAGCGGTGCATTCGGTCCAATTCCATTTGACCAGGAGCCCCAGATGTCGTAGTTCATAATTGCTATCCGTTCCTATCAGCACCAGTTCTTGATCAGAATTAATACAGGGGCGACATACCAATGTGGTTCAAACACTTGGCGAATTCTGATACATCACTCATAGGCGTTCCATCAGGACCCATGAAGGGGGTGATACCCACTGCGGCGGAGAGGTATAGTTTCTCGCCTGTAGGGTCTTGCCGGAGTTGTTGAAGGAAGGCCAAAAAGTTGGCCGAGTCGGAGGGTGAGACGGTATTACAGCCAATGCCCTGTTTGTTGGGATACTCCCAACTAGCTAGTTATTAGCAACGGTAGGTTTCAGAGGAGGAAGGCAACACGCACTCGAAGTCGATCCCATCTAAATCATACGTATCCACCAGTTTCGTGATAGCGCTCACGAATGCAGTCCTATTCTCCTGAGTCGCAACCGCAGGCGAAAAGAACCTTGAACCGGTCCAGCCACCAATAGATACCAATGCTTTTACGCCCTAGGTGGCGATAATCAGAAATTTTAAATGTCAAGATCTAGCACATAAGCCAAACTCACATGTTGGTGCGCTGCCTCTACAAATACTGGCAACACCTTCTCATCATCAGAGTTAAGGACCACATTACTAGTATCTGGTCCCGTCAATCTAGGACACCGCCATCACCATGATTACATTAAAATGAGGAAAGGCAGAAGAAAAAGACGCACGCGAAAGCATAAGTCAAATGTGTCCACTTTTCCCATGACAAGCTACTCGGTGGGACAGAAGATGCAAGCCAACCGGGATACCAGCCCGTAATCACAACCTCTGTCCCATTCCCTGCATTACCGCCGGTTCCACCACCGGACGTACCATTGTTAGGACCGTACCTGCATTGCGTATTAGGCGGAGGCGCTGCGGTGTCTGGTGCGGATCTGGGTGGTTTAAGACCACACATGGGTGCAGCAGATACGAGAGGAAGAGCGAGGAGGGGTAAAAGGAGCTGAACAAGAAAAGTGGAGACGAGAGCTGCCAGCAGCTTGTATGAGGTCGAAGTTGAGCGAGCGTACATATCCGTTAGATGAGGTCGTTACGAAGACAGATATTGAATATGGGGAGTGGGAAAGGAGAACGAGAGCGGGGAGCAGGGATGCAATGAGGAGATAATACGATCGAATCAAACAAATCCAGGGACGAGGTGCGAGGTCAGGGTCAAGAACGGAGCTGGACTTAATGGGAGGATTGACGGGACCGTTCACCAGAAGCAGTCCGGCCAGGAACGAATTCGATACCGGCGAACTCGGCAGATACAAGCTGCGAGACTCGTCAAATATGCAAAGACGGGAGCTGGAACGAGTGAGGATCACAGAGATCGCAAGTTCGAGACTGAATAAAAGGTTAGCAAGAAGGGGGCAAGGTGCTGGGGGGTTTGGGTAAAGCGAGTAGGGGAATGATATAGAGGTGCTGGAAGTGGTCAGGCAGAGGCGAGGAATTTCCAGATAATGTAGCGCGTACCTATGCAGTATTCAGGAACGAGGAGACGTTGCGGAGTTAATATCCCGTTGATATAACGCAATACAATGTACGCAATTTTTATGATCGACGGTGAGTGCAATGCGCAAATGGGATTGCGGTGTAAATGGTGATGTGATGGTGAAAGTGGTTGGGTAAAACAATGAGATGAAAAGGACTTGATGCGATCCAGACCCTGGGCTTGTACCGGGATTGGATGACGGAACACACCTTGCATATCAGATGCCAAAGCAGATAAATCTCGTAACACCTGAAGCACCTGAACACGAGGTCGTTCAGTGGATGATGAGTACCGGATTCTGATAGATAGTGCCGTGGTAATCATGGAGACTTGGTCACAGCATTCTTGGAACGGAAAGCTCATATCGAACTTGAAGTTATTTTTGGTTAATGTATGATAAGGTCGCGTTGCATTAGGTGACATGCTACTGCCTAAGCTTCTGCCCCCGGCGCTGCCTGCTACATGTTCCAAGGCAACATTAGTGGATGATGCGTGGCCGAAGAATCTCAGGCATTTTTTGGGTTCTTGTGATTTCCGAGGCGTCCAAACCCCGTTCAGGCGTGAAGGTCCGATGGAGGAAGGCCCACACAACGTTGTGACCACGTGTTGCAAATGTGCCATCCCCTACGAGGTTCTATTTCGGAAGATTGGAACAAACGAAATTTCCGTGAGAGAAACATACCTCACGAAGATACCCAGAGGAGCATTCAGTGGGGTAGCGGGAAGATTGTGAGAGCCCATTCTAAGTGTTGGCTGTCGGAGATAGACAGATTATGCTCTGAGATATACGGGATGTTACAGGAAACGTACCTAGATGAGTGTTCTGTAGAACATTCGCCCGGTTGAAACGTTGAAGAGTTGCACAACGACCAGTCCGGAGCTTGTTCATATCCGGTCAAAACCAATATCCCGCAAACAAGATTCAACCTCCACCATCATACTCATCACAGGGTTATCCTCATGCCGGGAAACTAAGGCTTTCATACAACACTCAGTTCCAGAATTGCAAACTGTCGGTGACCGTGTGTCTAAGCGGGGCCGGGGTGTAGCACATTGAGTTTGCCTACTGGGGCTGGTTTTCCTCCATCACACAAACCTCCAACCTTTCCTGAGAATAAAAAGACGGTCAGACGATTCACACGACGATGTATATGAGGGAATAAGGGAACTAGGGAGGACTCACGTCCCGGTCAGCAGGTCAGGCAGGTCAGGATAGCACTCTTTCATCACCGTCGGTCCAGTCCTGCTGTGTCTTCCCGGGCGGAACACTCCATTGTAATAAATGTCTCGCTTGGGGAAGATAGAAGCTGCTATAATTGAACACGCGGAACGGAGGTAATATAGTCATTGCTGTGGTCCTAACTAAGTTATCAATGTATACCAATAGGTAAAAGGGGGTTCATGGGCTTACAATTATTCCAAGCATTCCGAAGTAGAATTATCCCTGCGTCACGACCAAGAGAGGATGGGCTCCCAACAATGTGGGTCCTCGTGAGATGCTGTCTGTTCTCTGATGTGATTTGGGAGGGTTTGAAAAACGGGTGCGTTATCTCTGGTCCCAGCGAGGTGTCATCTGGAGCAGAAAATCCCCCGTGCTTATGAATTATACGAAGCGATACAAATACAGCAAGAGCGCAGTGCGAAAAAAATGAGCAATACTATAATACTAACATTAGCACAATGACAGATTCAATAAGCGGGGAACTCACATTTAATCCAACAAGGTCGTCCTCCCGCGTCACCCTCCTCCGAGAGTAGAATCCACCATTCCACCCACCCTATTGCCTCCCCCCAACCATCCCAATTCGCGCAGCTAATTGCCTCGCGTGTAACATCCTCATGCGCCTCGACCTCCATAACACCACTCCCACACCCACGCACACAAACAACAAATTTACAGCGACGAACTCGAAAAAGTCGGCCCGCTCGGTCGAGACGACACGCCCGCATGATTCCCAGACCAGAACTGTGCCTTCACCAACACTCTCATGAGGGGAAAAAGGGGAGGGAGGATCATCGAGGTGTGAAGGTGGACGTTGTGCGTAGTGTGGTCTCGGGTTCGTTGTGTGATCGTCGTTGGATGCGTCAGGATTGGAACCGGAATCGGATACGTCGGAAGTGATGTTTCGACAGTGCACCAGGCGTCTGTTGCCGAATGGCTGGCAGAATGGTTGGTGTAACTGGAAGACTTGCCAGGTGAGCTTTGGCGATGGTACGGGTAGAGAGACGCACCGCCTCGTCTGGACACCGTTCGCAAATGCCGTAGGATATACACACGAGGTTTCGTGTCGTGTTATTGGCAGACTGTGCAATAGATATTGTAAAGATGGACAGTAAGAAGAGTCTAGATATTTACATGAGTAGAGATGCAAATGACAACGAACGACGAATAACTCACATTAGACGTGGTAGCATGGGATGCAGTGTAAAAGGGGCGTGGGAACAAGGCAGGCAATGATATGATGATGCGATTCTGCGCGGATTCTGCACAACTCACTCTCAGCACCCTTCGACCATGTCGCGGAAAACAACCATCGTAGAGGACGAGTTCGACGACGACACAGATCTCCCCCTCCCCACACACCCACTCCCTCTTCCCAACACAGGCACCCGCGGGCCTCTTCTCGAACAGCTCAACTACACTGGTGACCTTAGTTCCGACAACGACACCGACACGGGATATCCACGCGCTGGACCTGCATCTCCACCTCGCCCCGGTACGACTGCCGCTTCCGCGGGAGCACCGACGGTGGACAGCAGCACTTACAAGACGTTCGTTCCCCTTTATCTCTGACTCCATACCCCAACAGTCAATGACTTGTGCGGTTCTTTATTTTCATATTTCTTATCGTGTGCGATGTGCATCCGCTCTCCTCCTACTGGTATATCGGGTGTGACGATTTTTGGGGGATATAGCTGGACGTGTATATATCCTATCTATCTGGATGCGAAGCGCCCATACGGCACAGGCCAGCGAAGGGTCGAGAGGGCCAAGAGTCTTTGGTGGCCGTTGAGCAAGGACATCGCTGACGCTGCCAATCGGCTTGGACTCGGCACGTTGCATGAGGTGACTAAATCCCATCCGCGCGATTGGGAAAATCCCGGACGGGTGAGGGTACAGTGGAAGAAGGATGGGCGGTTGGTGAATCCTATGATCAAGAGCAGTATGTTGTTCCTTCTACTGTTTCCATCCCCATGCGGTGTTGATATTCTCTGTGTCGTCCCGTTTTAGAGAAACAACTACTTGAGACCATCTGCTTCCAAATTCAACTCCTCAAACCCGAAAATATTCCCAAACCACCCTACAATCTCGCACCACAGCAGGAATCATCTCCCCTCGTTGCCAAATCCGCTGGCGGCTCCGCCTCGAACTCAAATCCAACAGCCACCGTCTCAACTACCAGTGGTAAGGGCAAACAACCTGCCTCGAGCTCAACCAAATCCAAGCATTCCACACTTCAGAGTGGCAATAGTGACCACCGGAATCAGAAAGGCGGCAGACGATTACCCGTCCCCCCAGAGCCCCTCCCTCCTCTGACGAATCGTGTTTCGGCGTATTCGCCGGCGATTTCGACTGGGATTCTTGTCGAGGCTGTGAAAGCCGGGATGAACAACCCTGAGCCGGGGTTGTTACCTGGTGCGAGTGGAGCTGGTAACATGGGGAAGGGAAAGCGAAAGGTTGTAAGGGTGCGTGGATGAAAGGGGTGGAGAGGGATTGAAAGTTGAAGGATGTGTATGATTAATATAATCGTGTGGTGATTATTTTGTGAGGTGTTACACTCGCAATTTTTGGTGCATGAACTAGCAAGTCGCTCTCTTATTGTGGTATAAGGGAGTCGTGAATGGGTTCTGAGTGGCTTTATGGCTTTTGCATGTGTTGCACTACCCTGTTATAGCACCACACAACGGACAACGAGAACTTCTGCTAAGTTGAGGGATTCATGGATTCCGGGTCCTTGGGTGACGAAAATTGATATTCCTGATCCTTCCGAGTATGCCATGGTTATTTCTTTCGAGTTTGTTTACAGGCGTCAATGCTGCGCCAAGGCTGAGCACTCGGGATTTCACGATGCAAACAGGATCCATAAGGTGCTGCCGCTTGACGCTAACCCTTCTACAACTTCTTCGATCCTGAAGCGCCGATCCTTGATGGACAAGTCACAAAGCACCCTTTCTGAATGAATGAACAAATACATATGCTGTATAAGATGTCATATACGCTGGCCAGTGCCTTGGCAAAGTACTGTAAAGGATCTACTTCCGTTTGCTCAGTGCTGCTTGCCACTCAACTTATCAACTTCGTAGTTCAGTCAACCGGTGACAAGACGAGAGAATGGTGTCGTATATAACAGAGTCACAGCGTTATGAGCAAAGTTTATGAACGTTGTGTTTATCAATACGAACATTGATGTTTTCAAGAAGGTAAGAGGATTGTGAAGGGCAGCTCCGAGGCAGCTCCAACTCTTACAACGAAGAAGTAGCCATAAAGTAATAGTTAGGATGAGGATCTTATGCTGGGCACGAGAAGGAATTGTCAAATTGAGTCATGATCGATTGATCACTTGCGCTGGGTTGGAGGAATGATTATCACTCAGTTACCTCCCGATCTATTTAACCCACCACAACCGATCCACAGTCGTAAGTGCTTCTTTAATTCATCGCTCCCTTCCGTACATCAGCAAGGGGCGATTCTCGAAAACCACTATGGAAACATGTATGCCATATAGGCTGACACCCGAGATGTGGCTTTCTGAAAGGTGCAATTACACCCGACATCCAGCGAGGCAGATTATCGTGTAACGAAGGTGGCATCGAGGATATTCCAAAGAATCTTACGCGTTTCTGTGAGCGTCGACTCCAATTTTGCCGCTGGCGACTTGTACGCGACCGTTTCGACTTGTGACGAACCAAAGTACCGTCGACTTGCGGCGTCAATAACCAGGTCGACCCCTGAAAATTGCTGGGGTAGTATATGTGCTCTGGCTTTGAACGCATCCATCTTTCCTATATCTTTTCAATGATGATCTGTCAGGCGAGGAGAGAAGTTAAAGATGTCATTGTCCGAAGTCGGAGTTCAGGTTCAAGCCTTGATTTCGCAATTCTTTATGGATGGCAGTCAGACGACCTCAGTGATTGAGCTCCAGGGTGAAAAAGCCCCGTGCATCGCCGACGTTATCAATGTCGTACGTCGAAATCCACTCCCCTTCTCTTTATAAGAATCACCTCACAATCGAGGAAGATTCTTCACGAGATGAATGATCTCACAACTGAGGAAAGAAAACGAACATTGTGCCTACTTTACAAACTTGTGAAATCAGTCAACATCTTTCCATTATGTTATGAGCTCAAGGGGATACGGTACGATGCCTTGAAACTGTTAGGTGGAAGGGGTTTTGCAGAAGTCTACAAGGGGGAGTATGGGAGCCAGGTCATATGCCTCAAGACTCTTCGCCTATACCAGAATCAGGACAAAATCCAGCTACTTGCAGTGCCATTATCTTTTATATCCATTGATGTCTGTGCTCACAACATACACCATTATCATAGGCACATCCCAGAGAACTCGTGCTGTGGGCTGACCTCTCGCACTCAGACATATTGCCATTCTACAGGGTATGCCTCGAAGATTGACCACAAAGGGTTTGTCTCATTTCCCCCTGGATGAATAACGGGAATCTTTGTGGTTATGAAGAGGAGAGTTCAGGGAGTATAGCAAAGGGTGCTAGCGTCCGTCTGGCAGTGAGATGACTGCAAGTCAAAACGAGATAGAGAGCAGAGGGCAAGGAGAGAGCAGAGGAAAATGGGGGTTGTATTCATCATACCCATTACAACGTTTTATACTGCTTATCTTTCGAGGTCCGAGCCTGCAAGACCTGGGCCATCCCTACAGATATTGCATCCCCGAATTCTGGACAAATTTCTCTGAAAATTTGAAATATAAACACCCTTCTGAGCCATGTCAATCAAAAACGCACAAAACCATTGCCAGAAAGCGCGGGAATTTTTTCTGGTTCAGACATAAAAGCATATCCCCTCAGCGCATATCAACTGCTCCAGTGTGTAATACAAAGATAAATCTAATTTCTAAATTATTGGACCGTCATAGATCCTTGTAGAGTATATCGTGATCATGAACCGGCATTGGACGTCTTCAAAGGCCAATACCGAGAATGTGTCGATGAGATCATGGCCATACCAAGCCAATCAAGACCCAGCAAACCACTCACACCGTTGCATCGGCATCTGCACCCGTACTACCACTACCATTATCCTCACTACCGTCGTTTTCCTCTTCTTCCACCTCCGTTTGCACCTGCATTTGCATTCTGAATACCTCCGGCAACTCGTCGACGCACATGTAGGACGGCTGTTCCATCGCACGTAATAGGAACACGTCCTCCCTGTATCACCACCATATTCAACACTCAGCTGTGGCGATAAACTGGACCACAAACTCACTTAGGTGCCTCGTGGCTTCTCCACAACTCCGGTACAACCTCCCACAGGAAATGTCTCCACATCCTCCCGAAATCGAAGTACCACCACAAGTCACGTTTATCAGCGAAACGCGTCAAGAAGGGTGATACGTAATCCACCCCCATGTCTTCCTCTCTATCCTCCCCTCCCTTCCCCTTCTCTCTGTCTTTTTCGGAGTTGTGGAACTGAAACTTTTCTTTGAACCGGGAGCTGTGAGAATCCCATAAAGATTTGGAATGCTCTTTGATCCATTGGGAGTATTTCTTGAATTTGAGGTTGTACGTGGCCGCGAGGGGGAGAGATGGGTCCTGGACTCCTGGAGGTGGAGGCTCTCGCAGGTGTAGATGGGACACTGGGGGTGATGAGCGCGGTTGGCATTGGGAACGTAATTGAGTTGGCGATTGGGAGAGCAGGTGAAAATGGGTAGGTGAGGCGGAGGCGCCGGCTTGGATGAGGGAAAGCCAGAAGGGGATGAGAACGAGGAGAGATCGAAGTAGTGTGTCTAGAGGGCCGGGGTGCATCGTCACTAGCTGCGTTTACGGTAGGATGTTGTGTGCGTCAGGCGTCGAGCCTTCGACGCTGGATTAGAAAGCTGAGTGTTAGGATGTGAGGTGATGTGAGTTGTCTGGTGGAGTTGACGGGAGACGAAAGAACTTCAGGCGCTATCTCCGACAAGCGCGAGAAGAACAGAGAACACTGGAATGCACCACAGCCCCACACAGGTTAGTAGTTCGGCTCAGGGTTGGGCGGAGGGTTGGGACTGGGGTGTACTTTGAGTTGTCAAGTCTCAGGTTGTGGTAGGGATAGGAGAAGAAAGGAGGATCATTGATCAGGCATTGTAAGGACATTTGTTGGTTTTTGTTGGTTGCCCACCGCACAGGAACAACTCACATCTACATAACAGCACTAGCCTTGTTCCAGTCAACATTACGTCATTTGTCCAATCGGCTGATGCGCAGTAGCCCGCATTCAAAATTCTGCTTCCTTAAATTCTTTAGCGCCGCGCCTATGGATACCAGATCCTCATATCAGAAGCCACATGCTTCATATGGACTGAGATGCACATGCGTTATAGAAAACAGCAACGAGAGAATGACCAAAAATGAAACAAATAACAATTTTAGTAGGCATTTGGATCGATTAAAACAAAATGCGGTCAGATAATCAGAGCCCTACCGAGTCCCCGGAAGTGCATAAATTCATTTCCTGAGGTGACTTCTCATCGATACCAGGCGCAGGCTAGCGGAGTGAGCTAGGTCAAGGGACTGTCGCCGAAAGCCAAATCGCTCCAAAAATTTGTTTAGAAATTAGTGCTCTTCGTGTCCGCATACCCTTGGTAAACCCCCTTCCAGTAATCTTGGCGCCTGCGTCCGTGAACGGTGCACCGATTTTGTATTTTGTTGGGAGACAAGAAATGTCAGAACAGAAATCACAATGTCATCGGTCCAAATTTACTTCCCCTGTCCAGATTTGGTTGTCATTTTCACCTTTCCCCGTGTGTACACCTTGTGCCACGCCTTCCTCACTCCTCGTTTGTGCAGAAGCTGAATATCTTGGTCGCTCCGTCAAGTGTAAACCAGAAGCGCTTGCAGTTGACATGATTATAAGGGTGCACCGGCGAGATATGTCCTTGTATTTCGCATTTCTATTCCGCTACGGGCATGCTAACTGGGTAGCACCCATGTATGTAAATGGTGTGTGGAAGATTGCGGCTGGGGCGGGGCAAAGGAAGTCAAAACTGGAATTACGACCGCGAGGAGGAGACATGGATCCCAGACACCTGTAGCTGGGAGTGCTAACGGTGAGTGTGATGAGCATGACCGGGTATCAGAAACTTGATTGAGATGGCGGTTGAGAGTACTAGTGGAAATAAGTTAGGTGAGACTGAGGCACCGGCTTGGACAAAGGGGAGCCAAACGAGGGCAAGAACGAGGAGATTGAAGTGATGTGTAGGGGAAGGTGTGCATCGTCGGCAACCGTGTCTACGGTGGATGTTGTGTGCGTCGAATACTGAGACTCAGATGTTGGGTTAGAACGTCTGGGGCTGGGATGTGAGGTGTCGTGAGTAGAATGCTCTGGTGGAGTTGGCGCAAGATGAAACAGTTTCAGGGGCTGGTAACCGCGCCATGCCACACCCCATACGTGTTGGACTGGTTATATTCGGCTCAAGCTTGAGCAAGAAGGACTGAAGTGTATTATCGTCCGCCCACAGTTAAATGACATTTACCTGGGGAACGTATTATGCATAACTTCCAGCCTTGGCCGATAAGTTTTTCTACACGAACCGAGTAGATTAAGGGGAAGGAGATAATACAATGATATATGCCTAGTCCGACTCTTAGAAAGTACGCATTCTAAAGCAATAAGTGTGCGACTGCTGGTTTTGCAAATGGCCTGGTAGAAAGGCTTTGAGATGAAGGTGTTGGAGGGCACATGAGTTAAATTTCCTCGGTAATGGTTCTCGGTCATGCTGGTGATTTGTTTGTGTATTATTGCCGATGTTATCACGCTTGGTTTCTGTTCCGCGTCACAATCTCAAGTTGTTTCAGCACGAGCTTCTACATTCACCTGGACGGTGTTATGTCCGTGACTCGTCACATTGCAGGGTGCAATTTGGACTGGAGCACAACTATATCAGACTACACGCCCAATTTGAAAACATATGTCACCATATTGTGACTGCTATACCCTGTTGATGTCTGTGCGAAGGGTCTCACAAATAGGTTGCAAATATGCGTGGGGTATTTGTATGAACAGATATTGGAAATACAGCCCGAGATATTATGAAATATTGCTAGGATATATATACCATATACACGAAAAAATATACTGCATATACCGCCACAATAATCAGTTGTCCGTCCTATCAACAACCATGGCAGTCTCATTGGCCAGTCCTTCCTGCCGTTGGGCTTCCCGCGCATCCCTGTTCATCCCTCGTGTTTGTGATGCCTTTGCTTTGGCAGCAGTCCGCTTGACTTCTCCAGTAACACGTAAAGATGCTGCCCAGTTGGCGTGGGTTTTCTGCCTCTCCTTGAAAAGGGGTATAGGCTCAGTCAGTGAACGCGGCAGTGCACGTCGGAGAAGGTGGGCGTTATGTAATGCATGCGTGTTGATGAGGAATTGGTCGAGAGATTTGTGATGTACGAGGGTTTTTTCCACTGACGTTGTGATCCGCTCTTGCTGGAAGAAAATGCCGGTGTTCGACGAGAGTGTGCATTGAGCTGAAGAGCAATCATGCTGCGCATTGAATACAAACCAGATGTCCTATAAACAAGTTCATCAGCCATGCTTGTCAGATCTGAAACCACTGAGACATAACACACCTTTGGGTCAACAATTACAGCGCCATCTGCAGGCACCATGACCGGCATACCAAGTCGGTCATCTCGTGCATTCAGAACCGAGTAAACTTGGATGATAACTAAGGCGGATGGTGATCCCAGTGATTGTCTCTTTAAAATACACCTTATACGGCCGACAGAGCTCTCATCACAGAAAGGAATGACATCAGACTCCAGAGAAGGCTCGAGGAAACAGAATGGATAAAAACAAACCTGTTGGTTGTTGAAGAACACCCATGAATCTTCTTTGCAGGTGTCTTTCGACTGGGAGATGACGCCTTTCCCAAATTGCCACTCACCATCTGTCAGACCTTGAGGGTCAGGAAGATGGTATTCCTGACATAAAACTGCCCCGGTGATGGACTGACGGCTCTTAGCCTTCGACAGCAATGGAATAACAGTGGCTAATATTTTGTCAGCTCAAATTGATGAATAGGAGTAAATATTGAATGGCACCAGGTTCAGGTTCTGCACGACAATTCCACCCAAGGCGGCACCGTATTTCCGATCTGCCATCATTAAAGATTTCTCGAACTCCTTTTCCAGCTTGGACATTTGTCATGTCGTCCGACTTCCAATAACCTCCACTGATAATATGTTTGAAGCGTTCCATGCCTGCAAGATCGGCTGCGATGTCAAGGCTTGGTGCATGGTGGTTCGAGTGAATGCTGCATAAATGGAAGACATGATTATAAGATTCAAACAATTCCGTTGCATACAGTGCTGGCGGCCCAAACTGACGAATGTCTTCAACCAGATATGGCATAAGACGGAGTTTGATCTTCGTAATAATGCGGCGGGGGTCATATTGCCCCCACGCATCAAGCAGGTTATCGATCAGGATCTGAAGGTCAGCCTGTGAAGATTAGCATTGGCCTGATAAGATAACAAAAATCGTACAAGATAACTCGCCATATCTGTGATTTCCGGGTACCAGAGGAGAGCGCCAAGTTCTCCTGTTGCCTTCCAAAGTGCAAGAACATTGGGATGTATAAGATCATACAGTTGGAAAGCAGCGAGTTGCTGGAGAACACAGAAGTGCTTGCCGATTAGATTGTTTTTGTATTGCATCAGATACTGCGCATGCGTGGGCATGATTGATAACCCATCAAGAGAGGCAGATTGAAGCTGATGTGAAAAGATATCTTCACACTCCTTCTTATTCCAATGGTTCCATGTCTCATACCACACATACTTATCATTCCCAAGTAAGTATGTGTGTAGAATCTCAATTGGCGTGTCTTTGTGAACGTCAAGTCCTTCAGCAACCTTGGTCAGTAAGTCACGTCTCGTAAGATGTCACAAATTGCTTACCAGATACACCGAGGAGTGCATTGAAGTGCCTTCCAGGTTGCAAGGTACCTGTAGCGACTGCAAACCTCAGTCTACACTTGTAGATTTAGATGTAAGTGCTTCACCTCTGTGCTCACCACTTAAGTCTGCTTGATTTAACAGCCAAGTCCAGAGTTCTGCTTGAATTTGACCCTCAATTTCAGATTTCTGCTCTTTTCTCCGAACGTTTGCCTTCACGATCCTCTCGTTCTTCAGTTGCTGTGCCTTGAGCAAGAGTTGAGTAATCCAAAACTGTGAGATTTTATCCTTTGTTCCTGTCTCCGAGTGACTTGAGGTCACTGAGTTCTGGTTTCCAGTGCATGCCTTCTGGAGCTGGGTCTCGAGGGCTTTAACGGTATTATCAACCGGTTTCCAGTGCATGCCTTCTGGAGCTGGGTCTCGAGGGCTTTAACGGTATTATCAACCGTTCGGTGATTGTCGGAAATCTGGCAGACGGTGAGTCAGACATTGAACGGCTATAGCAAGTCACTCACTTTATATAATTCCAGGTATACATTGTCCTGCTCCTTGTCCCACTCACTTCCACCAACTTTATCCTTGCGAGAGTTGAAGTTTCCCTTCACGCCGATATGTGATGCAGTTTCTGACTGCTGGGGATTATCCCCTGGAAGGCTGTGGACAATAACTTGAAACAATATTTCTTGTTTCAGTTTGCAGTCATACGCCGTGTCCCACTTCCCATGCTTACTGTTGATGAAGTAAGTCAGTTTCTTTTTATTGCTTTATCAGATGTGGCTGACGTACAAATCATCTACGAGTGCAGCAAGTTGTTCCGACGATGTTGCATATTGCGATGTCGAACAGAACCGAACAAAGTATTCCTGTGCGGACACTCGGTGAGGAATACAAAGATTGACAAGGCAAGCATTTGTATGTGCGTTATACTGTTTGCTTAAGTTCCCTGACATGTCGTCACTCCATAGCATGACTCGGATGTGAAACATGGGCCTTCCCTTACCAATGTCCCGCAGAGAGCTTGCCTTCAAGTCTCTGATCATTCCCGGTGCAAGTTCATCTTCGAGCCGAACGTAATCACTGCCAGCCAAAATATCGCACATACTGTACTTCAATTCGGCTGTTGGTAAGTGGCGCAATGTGTTGCCAATGATGTAAAGTTGTGTTGACTGGAAGGAATTTAGTTTCATGACCTCTCATCTCAGAAGGTCATTTTATGCTCATACCTCTGGATCCCACTTCTGTTTTACATCCTTAATCTCGGCTGACATGACACCATCCACCATGATCCAGCGCAAAATCAACACGTAGCTCTCGTCTATGAGCTGAGCAAGCTCGTTTACGAAGTATTGGTGGTCTTCCTTGTCTGGGTCATCCCAGTCCACCCACATTGGTGAGTCATTATCTTTGATTGATTCCTTCGTCCACTTCTCTGCCTGCCACGGTTCACAAACAGGAACAGATACTTCTGGATACAGGTGCATTAGTGGGCGTACAAGAGGATTTGCCCAGTCCTTCAAGTGAACATCATGTAAGTTTGTATGTTAATTTGTGGCCAATAGATTCACCGTAACTTACCAATGATAAGAGCTTGACAGGGGAGTTGACATAGAAGTGATTCCCAGTCACTGATGTATGGTGCGTTGGTGTAATGTTGACCTGCTTTGAGAGCAGCGCTTGGGTTTTACGAAGTCCGGAGAATGTTGGAACGTCAGGCGTCCTGCACTCGTGCATAACCCATAGAAGGGTCTTCAGCAAATCATCCGACAACCTCATGCGTGGAAGGTTATCAAGATAATCGAGCAGAAACATCTATTATCAGGTAAGTCTGTCGTTCTAATCACACGAATAATTTGTACTTACTGTCTTTGACTCATACGGAAACCATTCTGTCTGATCATGGTGCATCAGAGCAGCTTTCACTGTGTCAGGAACACTTGGATTGTCGATGTATGGAGGTATGTCCTCCAGTCCCTCTTCTTCCTCAAACTGCAGATCATTCACCAGAGATTCCAGTTGACCAAGTGTGCTTTGATCAACGGCAAGATTGCTGAGTTGTTTCTCCAATGTCTCGAAGTCAGTCCCATCCAAATCATCATCACACTCCCCTGCTGAAAACACAATAGGTTCACCACTTCGAGAGATATAGTGACCGTCGTCCTTATAACACCCATCAAATGGGTCCACATGCTCTAGGACTTGTGTTGGATTGGAGCCATAATCCTTGGATATGTGGAAATCGGGCAACATAACCGGCTGTGCTATTTTTAGCAGCTCGGTCTTCGCAGCAGTTGGTTGGCTCTGAACCTCCCAGTCGGCCGCTTTGTTTCTCAATGCAC
>JAEUWL010000011.1:0-18757 GCA_018524415.1 Podaxis rugospora | reverse complement strand
ACCATACAACAACTTGTTCAGCTTACAGACATATTCAGGACCACCTTGTTCAAAATCCTCTGGCTGTTTCATATAAACCTCTGTATCAATATCACCATTAATGAAGGCATGTGATATATCGTGTCAACTGTAGGGCTTCACCAAAAAGATAATCTAAAACTTACATTCCCTCAAGAATGAACAGATCCAAAGTCATGATTGGTTTTTGTATGATATATGCACATAGTCTATGGTAAAGCAGGAGTGAATGGTGGGAGGAAAGAAGAGCAAAGCACGAGGTTACAAGGGTGGCCATTTATGTAGGTTCTGTGTTGTCTGTAATTAGTTGGTGTCATGAGGTCAGTTCTATCATTGATTCATTAGCTGTAAACATGGATACATGTTTATACAAGACAGATGGGTTACATAGATGGGTCCAGATGTATAGACATGCAAGACTGCTTGGTAATGGCAACTTCAGAATCCTGCATATGACCGTCACCCATTCCAGGCATGAGCAATCGTTTGGATGCGTGCCCAGGCATAGCATAAGATGTGGGATGATCAGTTGTTGATGTATTGGTGGGCACTTCAGTTGCAGAACTCGATGCAGAGGGTCCAGCGATCGGTTCCACATATCGCCTGAGGTGGAGATCAACCAATGGCGGAGCTTCTTTTATGCTTGTTGCCAATGCAAGGCAGGGGATCAGCTGCATCACGAAGTCATGATAAATGGACGGATATGTCCCTGAGTCGCTGATTCTCTCCGCCTGTTCCCGCTCCAAATATGCGGAGCACAACAACTTGCCAGAGTCAGCCAAATAGCCGATAAAGGAGTGAAGCTTTTCGTGCAACACTTCTCGCAATTGAGTGGCTAAATGATCCTTTCGCGTGAAGACTTTTTTGCGTTCGTTGGAGCACTCCAGCCCATTGATGAAGATTAATTGTGCGTAGAACTGTGAGGGCGGGTGGTCAACCCGAGCGGTGAGGATCCACAATGCAATCCACCAAAGGGATTCCAGGTCGTGCTGGAAGTTGTACACAACTGGATATGGTGTTCCCATAGGGAGCTCGGGTTGCCTCACTGGCACATATTCTCCTGTCTCTTCCAACATCGTGACCATATCCTCAACAACTTCGTGCGAGCTTGACGGGTGTTCCATCGGGAGAAAAAGGAGCATGCCAGTTAAGAGTTCATATGCCATGAAAAAAGGTGTACCCTGCAAATAGATGAGCAATGAATACCAAAAGAGTGGCAATACCCTCACTGTTTTGGGATCCGTCGAGCTGGGCAAGGCCGATTGAAATTCCTGGGCGTATTCCAGATCGCTCAATTTACCTTGAGCTTTCACGTTCTCGCGCAGGAAAAGGATATTTCCTGTACTGACATCACGATGAACCCAGTTAGCGACGAACATAACAATGAGAGCTGAACTGGAATTAGTAAGGGGTCTGTCTTTCTTTCGCCGCCGCGTTTACGTACCCATCCACGCGTCGAGAAGCGCCTTAAACGATGTCGCAAGGTTGGGTGCGTCATGAAGTGCTGTGCAAACGTCTTTATAAACGAGGAAGTAACGTTCCTTGGCATGGTAACTCTGGTTTTGAAGGATTTGATGATGAGCAACATCGGTGTGGGGGCTGCGCTGAAAGGGGTGAACTGGGGAGCCCATATTTCGACTTTGATCTGCTTTCGGAATGCGACGACTTTGAGAACTAACGTCCTTCGGAATTTCTGAAGAGAAAAGCCCCCGCACATGAATAGCATTGTTTGGTTTATGCTTCAGCCTCTGTCCTTTACCATCGCAGCTGATATCCATGAAGTAATCCCGATATTTGCCACCAACGATGATCTCAAGCGGCGTCTCCCATCGTTCTATCCAGTGGAGCAATGAGATCGAGACGGGATTTCTGGTCGCCTTTATGCTTGGTGCATTCATCCTCGACCGCGTCGAAAATCTTGGTCTGGATCTGGCGCTCCGTCATTGCGCCCTCATCCAACCATACGTCTTTGAGGGCGACCGGAGTCGAGGGAAGCAGGACCGAGCCCCCGAACCCGGAGATCTCAACTGCTTCCCAAACCCGGGTCATGCGTCCACTGATGCCAAGCGAACGATGGCTGGACAAGGTTCTACAGGTCCTATAGTAACGAGGACCATCCTCCGCCGGAACCTCGTACTCGTAGTGAATGATATCTCCACAGCAACGACGAACATTTGGATCATAGCCGAGTCCTTTCTCATCGCCAAATAAAAGCGAGAGGAAAATCGATATCAAGATCCTGGGGTTCTGGTGGAGGTTGTGTTTTTTGAGGTCAAGACACCACTAGGGATTATAGCTTGCCTTGGTAAAGTCGAATGGTTTGGACTTTGTCGAGTGCGAACGGGAGAAGTACCACAGGGACATCATGCCATCCTCCACCGTAATCTGACCGTGCATTAGCTTTAGCTTCACGAGGGCAAATTCGAGCCGGACACGTACACCGAACATGAACATGCGCCGAGGATCGTCGTTCATGATATGGCTTGCTGCAGAAACCAGCTTCAAGCGATTCTGAAAGGAGGTCAGAATGTATATGGATGAAAGACAAGGAGTGCCGCACGTCGAGCGTATCTTTCTCGTGTTTTTTGTACTCAGCAACGACCACAGTATCCGGAGCCACCAACTTTTCCGAACCCGACCAAAGTCTGGACGCGTTGTTCAACTCGAAACACCCATCTATCCTGAAGTTTGCACCCTCGAGTTCCGAAGTGAGGTGCGTGTTGGGGCAATCACGGGACTGAAGATGGGCTTCGGCAAGCCTACCATCACCATCAGTGGAAGAGAAGGTGTAGTTGGTCAGTTCCTTCGCAATTTTTTCGAACACAGAGAACAGTGCGGCCTCGTTGGCTTTGAGTTTTGAAGGAGAATCAGGAAAGTCACTCCACTGGAGCCCGTTATCATCCACCGATAGAACAAGAAGGCCTGCGTTTTTTAACGTTTCAACACAAGCTGTGACGTCTGCTTCGGCAGGAATGAATGGTAGATAGGAGGTTCGAAACTCCTCGACGCCACAGACCCACATTTCGGTGTCCATCTCGCGTCCAAGTTCGTCCCGGTGGCTGGTTACGACGGATCCATCACTCCGGGAACGGTGCGAGCGGGGTGTGGAATCAATTCCAAAGCAAAGGGTGAGACGGCATAGGGCGCAGAGTGATGAAGATGGTCCTCACGAGCTCATATGAAGAGACTTGGACCTTGGAGGCGTGCGGTAACGGCGTTCAGGTTGCGAAGACTGGAGGCACAGTATAGCTAGAAGAGGCACCTTGGTGGGTCTTTCTCTGAGGTAGACACGACAGTTTTGAGTGAACAACCACACACAAAGTTATGTCGTGGTCACGTGCAACCTCTCAGGTCAGGCTTGTTCTTGCTACACTACCAAGTCTCGAGATCCGGCGATGTCAGTGAGCAGGAGTCAGACTGAAGGCAACGTCAACACACCACTCCTTTGTTCCCGGATCAAGGCATTATTGGGATAGAGAGAACAAGGTTAATGAGCGAATGGCTACCGCCTTCAACAAATACAGCTGGTCCTTCCCAGATTAAAGGGTCCTCAGCGGTCCAACTTCTCCAATGGAACAAGAGGCGGGTGACGTCGGGGAAACCTCAAGGAATCAGTAATCCCAGAGTATCCAGTCTTCGCAGCAAAGCAACAAAGTACTGGTGCCAACAATTGAAGATCAATTATCACAAGGATTACGAGCCAAAACGCCTAGGAGGTGCGGGAAGCGGAACAGCGCCCAAACAGTTACTACAGCTCGATTGTATTCATGTCATCCCATTATATCGAAGTCCCAGTAAGTCGCATAGTCGCCTCTGTCAATTATGCAAATTCATTTACACTTTCTACAACAAAAGAAATTCTTAGAACGCACATAATCATCCGTCCCTACCGTCATTATGGTAACTATCTCGTCGTCTCGAAGCTCAATTTTCAGCCTCGTTAATGCTTTCAGCTTGGCGAGACGCTTGGGACGCTCAGATACGTCCCCCCAGGTAGTAGAACCAGAGTAGCTACACATTTCCAGCACCTTGAGACTGGTTGCGTGTTTCTCCACGATCGTTTCAAAGAAACGGGTCGCCAGAGCCGTATCGTTCAGCGTGGGCTCTGACCAATACTCCTCCGTATTCGATAACCAGAGCTCTTCCACACCAGAGTATGTCGACAGATAGTCAAGGAACCCATCTTCCAGATCCAAGATATTGAGGGAGATGCATTTGAGGTGAATACGGCATTTGTCCAGTGCTCTCCACATCTCGTTTAACCCCTGCGAGGCGTACTCCGGTCGGATGTCTAGGGAAATTAAATTTGACAGGTTATCAAGAGAGGAGAATTTGCTGAGGCTAAGCGCGGTCGGTATTCCAAGTGAGAGTCTCCTAACATTGCGCAGTGATGCCATTTGGCGATATATTTCGTCCAAGTAGATGAGGTCCGGATGGTGATAGTGGGGCTGAAGTTTGATTTGGAGGTCGATGAGATCAGGACTATTGCGAAGAGCTCGTGCAGCTCCCGAGAACAAGGGTCCGGCCTGCATATGAATTCGAGGGAAGGTGATTGACAACTGCGAAAGGTTGGAGAGGTGGCCAAGTTGGGGGTACGGAAGCGAAACATCGCAACTCATGTCGATGGAAACGTTTCGCAGGTTGTCTTGCGAACGAAGAAGATCGATCATAACCCTGTTGGTGTCTCCTACGTCGAAAGCGTGAGTTCGCCATCTACCTCCATCATGTGAAATACAGCCCAGCGAGTTGTGAGACTGGACGTACTCGACAACCTCCAAGTTGTGAAAATGTCCGAGTGCCCCTGGCAGGTATTGCGATATCATTTGTGCGGCTTGGAGCACGTCCTTATCGGATGGCCGTTCTGGATACCCAAAACTTCCATCCCTCTCCATCACGATGTGCGGTGGGAAACCATTCGCATTGGCACCAGGTGCAAGGCATCGAATCTTCAATGTCCTGGCAAACAAGTGTATACGGCTGGGTCTAGAAGCCATGCGAATAAGACCTCGAGCACTGCTCCAATCGGAGAGGTCAAAAACAATAGTTGAGAGCACCCGGGGGGTTAGAATGCCATCCGCATACTTGCAGGTGGCCCGAAAGTTGGCTAGATCCTTCCACCTGGAAGGCTGTAGCTCGCCTGGTAAGCAATACGATGTGAAGCTCGGGGTATGTGCGTGACTCACCAATTCAAGATGGCCGGCGATGGTTTCCACAATCTCTACGGGAAGATCAATGACTGTGATCATCGTCGATAACTGCAGTTAAGAGTACATATGGAGTGAAGAGTAACAGATGGACTTCTTTATCTAGCCATATGGTGGGTCTGCTTTTCTTAGGCGCCGCTGGTTCTTCGCACTTTAATTCGACAAACCGGCGGCGGTGATGTTTTTCTAGAGAGCACGTGAACGGTATGGCGAAAGGAATCATCAAGGATTAGGCGGGTCTAACTTGTTCTACATAACAATCACTCCCTCAGTTGAAGTCCTATCATGGGACTGACCATAAGCATAAGCTTTGATCATTGTCCTTGCTCAGCCTCGCTGTATGTCTTTCTATAACGTGCGTTATGTTTGTTCACTCTTCTTGTCGAGACCGGCCGACCTACTTTACAACTTTGTAGACGTTTCATGATCGCACCTAGGGTGCGTTGAGGCCACTCAGCGTCACCAGCCTCGTCGCTTCGCTTCGGGGCGACATCTCCCAGGGACAACTCTTCAGAAGAGGAGATTCTTCAAATGGGTTCGACAGGGGGGCTGAATGCCACGCTCGACAGCAACGGGCTCGCAATATTCTCAAACATGTAGAGGCAGGACATTCCATCCATCCCTCACACCCAGACATCTCGAGAAAAAATACATGCGCATATCATAAGGCATAGCTTTCATTGGGCGTCGGTATGTTGTATGCGATGCAATGAGTCGAAAAAAAGGAGCAGACCCGTTTAATTATGCCTCTGCTGTTTTCGGAGTTCTCTTCTTAGCGGTGGTGTTCTCCCTGAGAGGGAGGGGAAGAAGGGAGATTAGGACCTTATGATGAAACGATAGTACGGGAGTTTGACTCACCTGAACCCGTTCTTGAACCTTCTCGACACAGTCTTCAAGTACCTCATCCTGCCAGTACCAGTCGTCTTTCTGCGCTTCGCCTTCTGTCCCCATTCGTAGGAGCGGATTTTAGCAGATGGATAACCGCATGAGGCGCAAGCTAACTAGCGATGAGTCGAGGGTTTCAGCTGCCTTTAGATCGGGGCGTACTTTTGTGTTGCCTATGGAAGGCGCGGTTCCCGCAGCGGCGGCAGAGGGTGTGGGACTTGGTGTGTCGCTTACTATTGAGATCAAAGAACACGATTAACGGGTGCAATGAAGGCTCGGATTTCGAAGCGGACGCACCCGAAGGACGAGGTACCTAAAGAAATGTACCATATTAGAGCGAAACCCAGAACCTCAAGAGCTCGGTGACGCACCTTTTGTCTATGGATCGCAATACAGAAAGCGAAACAGGTATAGAATCAGCAACCCACTCGAAGCAGACGATAAGACCGAACAAAAGCAAAGCACAGAGAGAGCAGCGATCGTATGTCCGGTAAACTTCAGACTGTTCCCCCTCATCCAACCCCATCCACATGCATCCAACGCATCCAGCCACAATTTTCGTGCAAAATGTTGCCGACACTATCGACGAGGCCGCCTGAGGCGATCTAGCATGGATTCAGACTCACCATCTCGCCGTATTCTTGAGGGTGTTGCTGTCGGGGTCGATTTGGACTGGGATGTGCACTCTATGCCTTTGTTGTTGTCTGTTGGGGCAAATCACACAGCGTGGGAACATTGGCAGGATGCTTTCTTTTATTGGTAAGTATCCTTCCTAACCGCGCATTGCGAAGAATTCGTGTTCATAGTGGATCCCATGATTTTGTTGGCACCAGGCAGGTCACTATAGTCTCACCCCCTCCTTCGTTGGCTGCTTTTTAATTGCTGGATCGCACGAAGCCTCTCACCATCCCTGACGTGAAATCATCGTCATGGTCCTGTGGAGTCAATTTGCTTCCCACTCGGGTATCCCCCAAGATGAAGATCAAGGATATCTCACCAACTATGCGAAACTGTTGTGCATGACAAAGGAAGGAGGGCTTCAGGTAATGAACGACGCTGTTCAGGAGGCAGACTCGGACACACATAGCTGTTTCATAAAACGGACAAGGATTATCATCATATAAACAAGAAGATATGCAATAAACATGTAAATCAGAAGTGCAATACCATGGCGTGAGACCACGCCCACCCTCAAAAACTTTGATTGAATGGCATTAGAACAATAGCGATATTGTGGCACATAATACAAGGCAGGGCCTTATGAACGTCTTTCAAATCCTGCGTGTTGATAATCAATCTAGAATCGGAGTGGGTAGCAAAGGGCGCTACCATACGCGCGGATGCTTAGATGTCATGGATGTTCTGATCGGTGAGAGTACCTGTGGGCGGTGTTTCTTCTCATGAGCTGACAACTTTCACTGCATTCTTTCGGGCCTACTTATTTGTATCCGCCGTGTGAGAAATAGGTTGTGTCCTGATGACAAGGAGCGCCTAATGGGTGCCCCATTTTCGGACATTGACCCTGATGTCCTCAAGGTTCTATCAATCAACGAAAGCTGTTCTTTGCTTTTCAGCTGTTTCGCCCTTCACCTCTCTCCATTGCCCCTCATAGTGTCCTCCAAGACCGTTTTTCGTGCCATGGAACATGCGGCAGAGACTGGGTTTGCACAGCAAGCGGAGACTCATCAACGACACATGCCAGGATACATGTCCAGAGATCCGTTCAATCCCTCCATTGCCCAGAGCATCCAGAACAAACGCATGGGCTCAACTTTTAAAACCATTGATGACATACCTCTCCTCCGTCGTCCGCAAGCGCCTCCCTTTCAATCAATCCAGTCCGTGCAAACTCCATACTATTCGTCCCGTGTTCCACCTCAGCCGGCATATCACGCTCAGCCTCCGGCTACCCATGTGCCTCTATACCACCCTCAGCCCACATATCATTCTCAGCCAATATATCCCCAGTCGACTCTAAATTCCCCTCAGTCCGCTCCTGAGCCCCAGTCACAGTATCTCTCTCAACCTCCATTCACCTCTCAGCCTCCAATTTCCTTTGGTCGAGTACAGCCTACCCAAACTACCCAGCCACCAGTCATTGTGCCACCAGGCTCGTCTGTCCACCCGCCGGTTACCCAACCAGTCATCACACGATCGGATGATGGGCAATCAGACTTAAGCAGCCGAGCTCCATGGAAGCGGTCGAGAAGATCATCAACCGCATCCCTTACAGAGAATGTGGTCACGTCCCGACCTGTTGGCAGACCGCATGGGCAGAGGTGGATGTTCGACACAGCAAAACCACACGAGGCAGACAGTAATAGTAGCCGGAGTCGATTTCATCGTCTGTCACGCTCTCGTTCTCGTTTTCGTTCACGCTCTCGTTCACGCTCTCGTTCTCGTTCTCGTTCTCGTTCTCGTTCTCGCTTTCGTTCTCGCTTTCGTTCTCGCTCTCGTTCTCGTTCCCGCTCCCGTCGTAGCTCCAGGTCACCTCGTCATCATTCTCGCTCTCCACGTTCGCGTTCCCCACCTCGATTTCGCCGGCCTTCTAATAGTCCTGGCCACTCACTCAGTCCCGAACGACAACGACCCCAGATCCCAAAAACTCACTCTGAGAGCTCTGTGGTCTCGCCTCTGTCTCCTGCCTACAGCTCGACGAGCCCACAAGAGGAGCCTCTCAAAGATGCGGATCACAGGAAACTGGAAACACAGACACCCTCATGGAGGTCGTGGCACCCAGGTTCTCCGGTTGGAGGATCCCCTTCAATACCGCACTCTTACTCGCACTCTCCTATGGTTGCGAGTATTGAAACCTCTATCCACTCTCAAAATGTACCTTCCATCGCGGAGACTGGCGGGTACACTCCAGGACTGCATTCTGTTCCTTCTCGCACGTCCGGTCAGCCAGAAACCCACTCTCCATACGTGCGGTTCATGGAAGACAAAAACGAGCTCAGGACTGACTATCCTCGTCCGCTCAGTCGTCTGAGCACGCCTGAACAATCCCCGCAGGCTAACGAAGAACCTCCGAAACTGTATCACTACATAGAAGCATTCGTCACTGACACCTTGCCTCGGCAGATTTACCTGTATTTTCTCCTTCGCCTTCCAGCTCTATACTTCTCTCGAGTCGATCGAATTTTTCAAGAAGCTGATCTCACCCTCGAGGAGATCAAGGACATGGCACTCCTAGCCACGGCGGAGGACAATAAGACATTCCATTACAACCTGCTGAGCTTGGGATACTATTACTCCTCAGAGGCTTCGGCCCTATCCCCAGCGTATCAAAGACTGAAATGGGGATGGGAGTACTTCATTGATAATCTCATGAGGGAGTGGAAGACACTCAACATCATCTCTATACTCCTCCTATCGTAAGTCGCCTACATCATGCTATTTGGAAGGCCATTTCTCATTCGGGCCTTGCAGTGCAATAATGACAATGTTCCAGATTCAAGGTGCAGCCGACGACCCTATTACACGATATGTTGCCTTCTGGTCCCTTCTCTGTGCTCTTCTCAGTGTACTATACGGTTGCTTATTTATCATTCGGTTTTCGACCATGCGAAAACCATATAAAGCCGCGGAGTGGGCTCTAGTGCGTCATGACAAGACCTTCTTCCTCAGCTTCTGACCAAATATTCAGGAAGCACGAAAATCTCAAACTATTTTTTGGAATGTTTGGGTCATGCTAGCGATGCCCGTGATCTGGCTTGCCTGGTATGTCCCTTGGAATAGACAATAGTCTCAGGCGTTGACGTGATCTCAGGTCAATCCTCACTTTCATAATGTGCATCATGCTCTTCATGTGGCGAGCGCCCGCAAATCTACCATCCGACTACATCTTCCCTACATCTCCTTCAACCGAGCTCGGCCTCCGCATTTTTATTTGCGTCGTCCTGGGAACGGGCATAACTTATGGTATCCTCATTATGAACACCTTCCAGAAATATGGCGCGCGGATGGACGAGGCATGGAGGCTTCGCGTCGAAAGTTTCATCACAACTACAGTCCCTGCTCCTCCATATCCACCCCCGCCTCAATATCCCCAGACTAGTACCATACCTAGGACACGTTCATCCACGGAGAGATCAAGTGATAGCGATCAGACTCCGTATATTGCTGCAACTCTAGGACACAGAGGTCTCGGAGACGACCCAGCGGCAAACCCAGCGTTCCATGGGACAAGATCATCACCGTGGTCGAACCTGTTCGTCCAACCTCTTGTTCCCCGCCGCCCCTCGCCGCCACTATCACCATTTGACGATCCAGGCAGGCAGCCGCAGCGGGGAGGATTTATTTTTTACTCTCGATCGACGACACCTCCCAGCCGAAGGCGAGACGAGAGCGTCGTCCGCACCACAAGCCCGTCACACTCATCTCGAAGAAATTCTCCGCCTACGGCCTTTTTGTATGATAGGAGAGGTCGCTCGCCTAGTCCTGTTCATAAATCAGATGAGAGAAGAGGGAGAAGTAGCGTTGCCCGCCCTCCACGCAAAAGTCGATCGTCGTCCATGAGACGCAAGGCCATTCCACCGGTTACAATCCTGACGACCTTCGGTGCTCCTGGACCCTCGATAAACATGGATGCCGAGCACGCGGAGCCGCTGCACTCACCAGAGGAAGTAACGCATCAAATGATGAATACCGTTGTCGAGACAATCCCGGACACCAGTCAGCCTCACAGGCTTGAACAATCAATTATGACTAACGATGTGAACGATGTACAAAACCGCCAACATAATACAATGTGCACTGGCTGAGCTGAAGAGACTGTAAAGACTCTGCCCATGCTCTCCAACGAATATACATGTGACCACCCTGAACTTCGAGGCGGAATGTTTAGAACAATAGCGATGCATGATTGTATGGTGAGTAACAAGAATTTCGATGTCATTCGGTGGCGTATTCCCACCATCGAAACATTCACAAGGTAGTTGATTCGCTCATCGGAGCCCCAGCCCGGTGGAACAAAACTTGCCCGATGTGGTATCACAGAAGTGAATCCTGCAGAACTGTTTTGGAGTCCCATTCGAATAGTAATAGAAGCCAGGTTGAAAGCGGCAGACCTGGTGCTTTATTCGGACAGAGGGCCAACGGAATTCGAGGTCGGTCATCGGTCGACCTTGTGATCCCATCGAAGCAGGAACATTTATAAGGAAATTATCGTCGAAAACAGATACAGTCGTCTCTGTATTAACCCATAGTAGTTGGTGGAAGGTCCGAACTATGGGTTATGGGTTATGAGAGAGATGCGAGAGAAAATCGATTAGAATTGTGATTAAATTTATTTCGCCATAATAGCTACCTACAACATTGAGAACAAGTAGTTCCGAATGTTCTAGTTCCAGACTTAACGAAATACATCAATCCGTATCTCTACCAAGTTAGCTGTCTCCTCCAAATGAAGTTCATGATTAAAATCTTTACAGAATGATGGTTCAACTTCTGAGTTTCCTCTCGGTTCCCAGGCTACGATGACGAAACGCCCAAATGTTTTTTTTGGCGGAGCCTTTGTGACTTCGGACAGTGGACTACCAGCTCCCGTCGAGGTCTGGTACGGTAGTATGTCCGCTTCTTTAGTCTGCTTTACGGGTGCAATTTTCGCAGGTATTTGCGAGGTATTGAAACGCCCAAATGTTACTATCCTAACGTGCTATAATACTAGTTATGGTAGTGGGCGCTATGGGGTTTTGAGCCAAAGTGGCTATGGGTTATGGGGTACCAGGGAGTTATGGGTTCTTGCTTACATGGAAATCCTATGGGTAATTACAGAGCGTGGGTTATGACAGGTATGGGTTAAGACAGAGGCGATTGTGGCCATCGATGATGACCTGAGTGCCACTCTCGAGTTCTTCGGTCCCGTGGGCACGCAGTGCATAACCCTCACTCTAACTTTGCGAATTAACTTGGAATTCCATATATTCCGGTTGAAGAGGAGCGATATGAGGGACACAAACGAGAAACTTACACAAGGGGTTTGCATTTGGAACAAATCTTGATTAATTGATTGGTCACTGTGACTTGGACACTTACGCCACAGTCATCGAACTTCAGCCCGCGTATCCCCGCAATTGCATTTGCAGTGAGCCACGCCTTTAAACCGTCACATGCCATGGTAGTCCCCAAAACCCTCGCTTCGACCCACGTGTACACAGCGTAGATGAATTTGCACTGGTGGTTTGAATCACGCGGGGCAGAACTCTCACATATTTTGGTCCAACAAGCCGTCAGAACTGTAACTGACTCGTGGAGAGAGGCTAAACTTGCATTGTTCATTTAAGCCTTGTCGGTGCTCCCGAATGATATGATTGTTTGATTTGATTTCTCTCCAAGTGCGTGCACAGCCCGGAATAATGATATCGGCGCGTTTGTCGAGCGAGTCCCTGTAGGGCTGTGTAATTAGGCGCCCGCTTGCCACGACGATCTCGGATCTGATGGCAAAACCGTTAATGACTACTCAGATCTGTTGTATAAGAACATATATAGCCGACCACATCTCACTGAATGACGTGCCCTAACAACCTCGTCGCAACCCATTCTCTTGATATCGATTGTCCACTTGCTTGCCTACATGACGAAAAAGCCAAGTCTTTTACGTACTCCGGAGCTGGACTCTGTCATCGCGTCATGCAAGAAACGAGTGGAACGCATCGCAAAGGATTGCAGGGCGGGGAATCGAAAGTTTCGGTGGGTACATTTGGTCATAGCTCCCTGCATTTGCCACTGACACTTTGGGGCAGAGATGTCGAATTTGATCTGGAGAATGACAAATACCGCTGTCTGAACGGACTTTTCGTCAAACCAGGCGAAGCCTTCTCACCTTCAGATGTACTTCGAACAACCAAGATATTCAAGAACGCGGAATTCTTCGCAAATGGAACCCCCGATTCGACACAAATTGTACAAGGATGTATTGGTGATTGCTGGTTCCTTTCCGCACTCTCCGCAGTAGCGACTGCCCCGGGCCTCTTGGAACAACTCTGTGTTGCAGTGAGTGTATGTCTTCTGAGGAACCCTTATTCGTGTTTAGGCGGCAACAGCGTGACGAACGCGTGGGCATCTACGGATTCATCTTCTTCCGCGATAACCGCTGGGTTGATGTCATCATCGACGAGTAAGCCACCCCTTAGTAGTGCCTACATGTTGGTTTGGTGTTGATTTGAGTGTGTAGTCTATTGTTCACACGTCGGCCGAAGTTTGAGGACCTTTCGCCCTTCGAACAAGGCCTGTATCATGACGACAAGGAATATTATCTCAAGTCCGCTTCCGTAAATGAAGGGAAGACATTATATTTTGCGCGTTCTAGCGCCCACAATGAAACGTGGGTGCCCTTAATTGAGAAGGCTTATGCGAAGCTCCATGGACATTACGCGTACCTGCACCGGGGAAAGACATGCGAAGCGCTGGAAGATCTCACAGGAGGTGTTTCAAAAAGCCTTTTCATAAATGTAAGCACAGCCTTTAATTAGAATCGATCCAGATTGTGTTCTGAGCATCGAGGGTAGGATATTTTGGATCCGGACCGTTTCTGGACAGAAGAGCTTCTACGAGCGAACAAGGACCGACTCTTCACATGTCAGATCAGCCACTTGAACACCAATCAAACGCTATCGTCGGATGTTAAGGTTCAAGGCCTCGTCACCGCACATGCGTACGCTGTCCTTCGTGCAGTCGAATGTAGAGGAAAGAGGTTCGTTGTGTTGAGAAACCCGTGGGGCAACGTGGAATGGACAGGCCGTTGGTCGGACGGTTCGAAGGAGTGGACAAAGGAGTGGATTAGCGCTTTGGATGAGCTAGGCCATTCGTTTGGGGATGATGGGAAATTTATAATGGAGTGTGAGTGTATATGGAACCTGCTTACAGTCTTAAGGAAACCATTGTCTGTTAGATGATGATTGGCTGGAATGCTTCACCGATTTCGACCGGACGCTCCTGTTCGACTCGTCATGGAGAATGTCTTCTAAGTGGCTATGTGTACCCTGTAGAATGTTGCCGACGGCATTCTCTTATGGTGACGTGTCATGTAGGCTCCTCTTAGCCCTAGACTGCTTTTCGCTGCTAACGCCCTCCCCAGTCACTTTCACCCTTCCAGCCGCGGCTTTCACCGTAATTTCCCTCGCCCAGCTCAATACACGATACTTCAGAGAGATTGCAAGCAGGTCGCTCTGGTCAATTGACTTCGTGCTTGTCAGAGAGGGTGCCGATGAACCGATCATGGAGTCTCAGCATAGCAAGTTCCAAGCACGCGATGCTAGCGTTGAAACCCACTTAGAAGCTGGAACTTACATTGTCTATGTGGGCATTCCTCTAATGAAACCCTTCGAGGCAGTGGGTCCTGACACTCTTTGAAGGCACGGATTGACCGTTCAATCGACTCAACTGTTCCGTTGGTAAGTCGCATTGATCTATAACTCTTGAAATCCACCAATAACAGAATAATATAGGAGATTAGTGTTGAAGATTGGCAGCTCCTGAGGCTTTCGAGGATAATGACGAAGCGGGCGGAGGGCAGGTCGATCGTATCCAGTAAGTCCTACAGAGTATTGCCATCACATTTTTGCCGACTCTTCCTTGCTACTCCAAACCAGATATCTCTCCGGAGTAAGTCCCTACAACCGCTCCAGCTATGCTACTTATTAGTCGCCACTCGGTAGACCCAATAATCGTTTCTTGCCACGACCACTTGAAGAACTCATCCAAATTGACAAACGGCGCTACGAGAAGAAGAAAGCAAAGCAAAAGCAGAGCGAAGACAACAACACCTCTGATGCGGAGACACAGTACTTCAGCGATGATGGATCAGATAGCAACATCGAAGAAGTCACTAAAACCACCACTGTTGTCGTGAAGAAAATCAGAGCCAGGAATACCAACAAGCCCAAGCCCACCCTTCCAACAGAAACCATCCCACCTCCTACTGTCCAAGTTCGCCCTCAGGATAGCCGCCCAATAGCGAAAACGTCCAAACGGAGTAGGCAAAAGGGGAGGAAAGGACAAAAGCATAAATCGCTTCCATCGCCACCTCGATATAACGGATATAAGTACGACACTCGCGTTGGCGCTGGCACTTGTGGCTCGCATGCATTGGTAGGTCCTGCTCCAGGGCCGAGTTCATCGAACCACTATAGCTACAACTATGCCGGACCTGGGCCTACAGATCAGTGGTCGAGACCCGCAAGTCCTGCGGCAGGTGATTCTTCGCAGGAAAAGTCAACGAATTTCAAAATGCCAAGGGATGATGAACACTCCATATATCTTGGACTGAGGGTGTATGTGAGCAGTGATGGGAAATCGGAGACCAGTGCGGAGGAGACAGACAATGTAATTGAGATCATTGGGAGGATCGGGGAGGTATTGACTGATGATGATGGTGGTGATGATCAGTCCTCAACCGATGGGGAAGCAAGTTTGAGGGGAAGGAGCAGGAGTAGAGGTTCAAGTCGGAGCTCTTGGAGGCGTTGAAGTAGGAGTTCCAGTCGCGCTCCGGTACGGAGATGCCCATCTACTGAGTATCCGATGGTGCACTGATAGGTAGCTTAGGCTCACTGTCCTGTGTCACTTTTGTGATATTCAACTGTCCCGTGCCACTTTTGTGATATTCAATACTGTATTTTATTTGCCCCCTAGAGTAACGCCGCTCATAAAGGATAATAATCTTGTACCCCAGTGAAACGCCCGAGCACCAGGGAATCATGTCTTCCCTCTGATCTCAATACCGCGCCGTCCTCTGACTTCGATATCTGTAAGGCAAGATGCAGGGAAAACCGTCGAGAGACATGGACTTACCAGTAGACCCATGCCCGAGTAACACGAGTCCGACACCTGATCACCCCATATTCTACACGACAATCATTATTATTGGGCGCACTTCGGACCATACCTAAAACCAAGTTACTCTAGACTGTCATAGTTATTCAGTGTGTGCAGGAATGTACCTATCAGTATGTCGGATCTCTGAAACACAGGTCACCTTCAAATTGGTGATCTTCAAGAGGCAGGCTCGGGGAATTAGTAGGGTGACATTGGTGTCCATCTGTCAGTGGCTGAATCAGTGATCTTCACGGAGCTCTTGGAAGTGCGAATAGTTGAAAAAGAGTTCAGAAGGGTATATGTAACGAGGTAAATAAGAAGTTGGGAGAACAGGTGGTACATTACTTGATTTCGTTGTATGTATACAAGGTCTTTTTTGTGCATATCCAGAGGAAGTCGGTGTATATTCCTGTGTATGATTTGTGTGTGTTTGAAGAGCTCGAAACATTCAGGAAACTAGAGAAAACTTCTCGTATGATTGATTAGAAGTATCTCAAGTATAGAGGTAAAGTTCAAGGACTTTTAATTCCGCGATACTATACACAGAAAGGGATGGGGTGAAGGCGAGGTAAAGAGGAATGAAATATGAGGTATAACGCGGAGTCGGGAAATGCTGGACGGAGATAGGGGCTTAAAAGTGAATGTAATATGTCGTAATGACTAAATTGCAAGCTGCTATCGAGGGTATGTCATCGGGTCAATAGTTAGATCTCGGACTTGGAGAGGGTGGCGACATCGAAGATAGATGGAATATGAGGCTGATGAGGTTTGTGACAGAGTTTCAGTTTCGTGGCAGCCTAGTATCTAATATCCATAAAGAATCACGCGCATTCCTCCATATTTTGGGATTCCTATGACAATAGGAGCGTAAATTATTGCAGAAGAGGAACAACTTCTCGAGGTGGGAAGTAAGGAACTCATTGAGTATCCTTTCAGATAGGGGCCCGCACTACCTATTTTCTACTCCGAAGGAGGCAGGTGGAACTTGAGGTGTCACTCTGCTTCACGTTTTGTTTTTTTCAAACACAGCTCACTTGTATGGGGGGCATGCTTAAAACAAGATGGAAGAAATCGAGATGGAAGTATTTCTGCTGAGAGAAACCTAGCAAGTATCACAGGCTTCTCCAAGTTGACATGAATGTGGAGTGGGAAAGATCCTAAGAAGGATTTGGAGCTTTTCCATCCCGAGACTTCAGAGTAGCATTTCGGCGTTGAAATTCGCCCAACTTCAGATACAGGTTGTGGGACTACTTTTGTTTTCAATAGGTGGGTGACTGTATCTTGGCTAAACCAAAGACAACAAAATCAAAGAAAATGGAGGAGTAACATCGATCCCACCCTTGACCATGCACCAATCCAAATCCGCCCTAGTAAACCCATCCAGAATAGAACCCAGGCGTAGTTAATCACAGACGGTGTCCTGTAAACACCAACTGTTCTACCAAGAGCAATCAGACCATCTTCGACAGTAATAACCACGGCTTGTGACATGTAGTACACAAAAGTATTCTAAGAGTATCGAAATTCTCTGGTTGCTGCCCAATCACCCACCTCATGGCAGACACAAGAGAGTAGGAATGCAATATACAGTTGGGTGTAAGACGATGCGTTGCGCTTCGGATTGAGGCCCAGGATTTCTTGTGCAACGAGTCTTCCGTGCGCTTGTAAAGGCTACGTTAAACCGGTCGTTAGCGGGGTAACGAATAATATGCGTTCTGTTGAAAATTATACCCGACGAAGCAGTTGATGCCAAGTTTGGCTAGTTCAACACAGTATTAGGCACACTTTATGACCATGTAGTGGGATTTACTCACCCCCAGAATTTCCTGATACTCCTCTGACTACCCCAAGACCCATGATATGAAGGCCAATCTCCAGGCTCGTACACACCCAAGCCAACGGTAATCATTGATAAGAAACTGTACATGAGTAGTTGGGTTGCCATGACCGTCGCCCAGAAAAGCATGACATTGTACGTCTGCCAGGCGAAACCTCAAGTCCAGAGTCCCTCACCACTGTCCACCTGCCATCCAGGACTCCTTGCATGGATGTATCTTAGAAGGTCTCTGGCAAGAATACATCCAGGATACGAAGAAATTGGTAACCAACGAAAGGCCATCGAGAAAGGGCTGAACGGCGCAAATGGGGTATCTCCCAGGACCAGTATACACCCCGCTGGCTGAGCATAATGTTAACGGACCACCACAGGCGATGATGAAACGGCATGGTTGCCAATGGGCTTGTTTGTCCACGGCGTTTGTGGATAATGTATGCATCACTGAGAATCGCATGGTCGAAATACACAAGGAGCATGATGCTGAGCCATAGGGCAGTTTGATAGATGGCGAATTTGACAGTGTCTGGCGGGTATGAACGGGAGATGATCTGAGTGTAGTAGGCAAAGAGAATGAGAGCATATGCGCGTCGAAGCGCTCTCGATTGAGGTACTGCAGCCAGTCCGAAGTATGCAATGGAAAGGAAGGGTATAGCGCACTCTAAGATCATGCCAGCGGGAGAGTTCAAAGAGTAACGGGGTTGTCATATCATCCTCGACCTTTACGTCCTTTTTTATAGATAAAGTGTACATCGCGTTGGGACAGTATGTCAGAAACTGCCAGCCGTGGGTTTAAAGAGATCGCCCTTGGCATCCTCAGTATTACACGATTCTCAATCAAATTGTCGGAAGCATCCAATGGGAGTAAGCGAGTACTTCTGGTAGGCATGAGCAGTCAATTTTTTTTTTTTTTTTTTTTAAATCCGAGTTTATTGCAATAGACTAGCCACTACAAACGGGTGCATGATAGCAGTCCCAATACCGAAACCAAAGAGATAAAAGA